>WBNM01018673.1:0-10669 GCA_013399055.1 Ramphastos sulfuratus | reverse complement strand
TGATTCTGTGATCCTATGACTCTCTGATGTCCCTGTGTGTGGTGTCCCTCCTGCAGCCGGACCTGTGCATGCCAGGGCAAGGACCCCAACACCTGTGGAGCCTCCTTCTCCTTCGGCTGCTCTTGGAGCATGTACTTCAACGGCTGCAAGTATGCTCGCAGCAAGACCCCGCGCAAGTTCCGGCTGGTGGGGGACAACCCCAAAGAGGTGGGCGGCACAGGAGGCACCAGGGCAGGGGGGATGTGGGTTCTGACCTTCTTCAGCCCCAAATTTTGTGAGGAGCAAGCCTGAAAATAGGATTTCTGGTGGGGTTTTTGATGAATTAAGAAGATGGGGAGGGGGAAGAAAGGTGATCTGGTGAAAGCAGGCAGGTTCACCTTGGTGTGCCACAGCCAGGACTTCTGCTATGCTGGCAAGTGCTGGCAGGGAGTGGTTCCAGAGGGCTGTGTCTAGAAACCCCAGGGAATCATGGAACGGTACAGGTGGGAATGGTACAGGTGGGAAGGGATCTCTGGAAATCATTGTGTCCAACCCCCCTGCCAGAGCACAGGAAGGTCACAAAGAAACATGTCCACATGGGGCTTGAAAGTCTTCACACAAGGAGACTCCACAACCTCTCTGGGCAGCCTGCCTCAGGCCTCCAGCACCCTCACACCAAACAACTTTCTCCTCCTTACCAGCTGGAACCGCCTGGGTTCCAATTTGTGTCCATTGTCCTTGTACTGTCACAGGGTACCACTGAGCAGAGCCTGGCCCCTTCTGGACACTCACCCCTCAGATGTTTATAGATGTTGATCAGATCCCCTCTCAGGCTGCTCTTCTCAAGGCTAAACAGCCCCAAGGCCCTCAGCCCTTCCTCATCACACAGATCTTCCAATCCCTTCATCATCCCTGGAGCCTCTGTTGGACTCTGTTGTATTCCTGTCCCTCTTGATGCCAGGGGACAAACAAAAGCAGGCTGGAGATTGAATGGCCAAAACACCACCAGGAACTTAAGCCACAGGCTTTGGATGCTTGAGGACATTGTGGGAAGGGTTAGATGCCACCTGGTGTGCACAGTTCCATCCCTGCTACCAACCCCCCTGGGTGACATCTTCCTCTTGTCCCTGTTACAGGAAGAGCTACTCCGGAAAAGCTTTCAGGACTTGGCCACCGAGGTTGCTCCGCTGTACAAGAGGCTGGCACCACAAGCCTACCAAAACCAGGTACTGGACAACCCACTTGTGCCCTTTGGGCAAGGGCAGCAGGGGGTGCCAGGTAGGAGATTCCATCTAAGCCAGAGCACTCTCCTCCCGCTGCCAGGTTACCAACGAGGACGTAGCCATAGACTGCCGGCTGGGGCTGAAGGAGGGGAGGCCGTTCTCGGGCGTCACAGCGTGCATGGACTTCTGTGCCCACGCTCACAAGGACCAGCACAACCTCTACAACGGCTGCACTGTGGTAAGCAGGCAGCTGGCAGGGCGTGGTGGGCTCCATACGTTCACAGAGTGCATTGGGTTGGGTTGGAAGGGACTTTGAAGATCATCAAATTCCAACCCCTCTGCCAGGGGCTCCAAACTGAATCCAGGATTCGAGGTGTGGCCTCTCCAGTACCCAGTCCAGGGGCACAATCCCTGCCCTGCTCCTGCAGCCCACACCACTGCTGATCCAAACCAGGCTGCTTTGGCCAACCTGAGCACACCCTGGCTCACCTTCAGCTGCTGTCAGCCAGCACCCCTAAGGCCTTTTCTGCTGAGCAGCTTTCCAGCCACTGCCCCAGAGGATGTTTTGCTCCTGTCCCACATGAGCCACCTCTGCCAGCGCCCCCCCTGATGGCAGCCTCTGCCCCCCAGGTCTGCACGCTGACGAAGGAAGACAACCGCGTGGTGGGGAAGATCCCAGAGGATGAGCAGCTCCACGTCCTCCCCCTCTACAAGATGTCCAGCACGGATGAGTTTGGCAGTGAGGAGAACCAAAACGCCAAGGTGGGCAGCGGGGCCATCCAGGTGCTCACGTCCTTCCCCCGCGAGGTCCGCAAGCTGCCTGAGCCTGCCAAGTCCTGCCGGCAGAGGCAGCTGGAAGCGAGGAAAGCTGCTGCTGAGAGGAAGAAGCTGCAGAAAGAGAAGCTGATGACACCAGAGAAGATCAAGCAGGAAGCTCTGGAGCTCCCCACGCTCCAGCAAAACGCAGGTAACGGGGGCAGAGCCAAGGTCCTGCCACCCTGAGCCATCCAAAAAACATGTGAGGGAACTGGCATGTGGCTGGGGGCTTGCTTGGGTTGGTGGTGTTGAGTGCTCAGCGTGTTGGGGTGCAGCGTGTTCCCTGGGGGCATTCCCTGCACTGGTGCAGGATGGCACTTCTGGGGTGCCTGGGGGTGCTCCCTGTACTGGTGCAGGATGGCACTTCTGGGGTGCCTGGGGGTGTTCCCTGTATTGGTGTAGGATGGCACTTCTGGGGTGCCTGGGGATGTTCCCTGTACTGGTCCAGTGCAGAGCGTGGCTGTGAATTGGTGCCAGCACACCAGATGCTGCTGGCTGATGCCAAGCTCTGCCCAGCACCGTGGGGGTTTTGAGTCTGGCCAAGTTTTTGGAGGTCCTGGCTCCACACCAGCAGCTCCCTCGGCCGGCAGGTCACGGGGGCTGCGTGTGTGCTGTGCCCACAGGTATGGCATTGAAAAGTGGGCTGCCCCCGCAGCCGCTGAAACCTTCCATCAAGGTGGAGCCTCAGAGCCATTTCAACACCTTCAAGTACAACGGCAACGCAGTGGTGGAGAGCTACTCGGTGCTGGGCAGCTGCCGGCCCTCCGACCCCTACAGCATGAACAGTGTTTACTCTTACCATTCCTACTATGCACAGCCCAATCTGCCTTCCGTGAACGGGTTTCACTCCAAGTTCACACTCCCCTCCTTCGGCTATTACGGCTTCTCCAGCAACCACCACATGTTCCCCTCCCAGCTCCTGAACTACGGAGCGCCTGACAGGAGTGGGGGCAGCTGGGTGAGCAATGGCTACGAGAAGAAACCTGATGTCTCGGCCTTGCAGGAGAACCTCAACCACACCTACGGCAACGCCGATTTCCCCGAGCCTGTCCCGCACGGCGTCCGCAGCAAAAACCATCACCAGCGCACCTACGAGCGGGCCAACCGCTACGCCAGCCAGCAGAAAGCGGCAGCTGCGGCGCACAGGACTAGCTCGGGCTCGGAGCAGGCACCACCCTTTGCACAGAACTGTTTTGCCAGCCGGCCCATCAAGCAGGAGCCTCCAGACCCTCCGCCTGCCGTTGAGCCCCTTCCCGGTGCGGTGGCTGTGCCTGGCAATGGTTTAGCCTTGCCGGCCATCCCGGCACGTGGCGTTGGGGCTGAGCAACGGTGGAGCCCCTTCAAAGCATCCCGGGGCATGTCTTCCCCCGAGAGGACTAACACGGCGGAGGGCTCATGGAGTGCCGTGGTGCCAGGTTCAGGTGGGCGGGAGAAGCCAAGCGCCTTTGACGCTGCCGCGCGGTTGCCACCACCAGAGAAGCAGTGGCCCAATGTCCTGGCAGGAGAGGCGGCGGTGCCGCGCAGCTCAGGCTTGCTGCCGAAACCCTGGAGCCCCTGCAAGCTTGGGGAGACGGCGCTGGCTGGCACAGGCACCCCGAGCCTGCTGGGGCAACTGGGTTTCGGCTCGGCCTTGCCAGGGCTGCCCAGCTTTGCTGAGGAGCCATGGGGTTCAGTGAAGGCAGAGGAACGGAGAACACCAGCGCCCAGCCCGGGTCTGCCAGAGAAGCTGTGGGAGGCAGCGGTGGGTGAGAAGGGGACTGCAGGACCCCGCCAGGACAAGCCGTGGGACCCCTTTGGCCTGGAGGAAGATCTGCCGGAGAAAGCGGTGAAAGAGGAGGAAGAGGAGGAGGACGAGGAGGATGAAGAAGAAGAGGAGGAGTGGTCGGACAGCGAGCACAACTTCCTGGATGAGAACATCGGCGGCGTGGCCGTAGCGCCCGCGCACGGCTCCATCCTCATCGAGTGCGCCCGCCGGGAGCTCCACGCCACCACCCCGCTGAAGAAACCCAACCGCTGCCACCCCACCCGCATCTCCCTGGTCTTCTACCAACACAAGAACTTGAACCAGCCCAACCATGGCCTGGCGCTGTGGGAGGCCAAGATGAAGCAGCTGGCAGAGCGGGCTCGAGCGCGGCAAGAGGAGGCAGCGCGCCTGGGGCTGCCGCCGGACGCCAAAGCCTTCGCCAAGAAGCGCAAGTGGGGCGGCGCGTTGGCGACCGAGGCGCCCAGCAAGGAGAGGAGGGACTCGGTCCCCACACGGCAGGCGGTGGCCATCCCCACCAACTCTGCCATCACTGTGTCCTCCTACGCCTACACCAAGGTGACAGGCCCCTACAGCCGCTGGATCTGAGACCGGAGGTCAACCGCCGCGGCCCCATCTTACCTCAAACCTCTATGGCAGCGCCAGAACCCGGCGTTGCTTCGTGGTGCTTTCTCCTCGGGCGTGGTGGGAGGGAGAAGAAAAAGAAACAAAAGAAACAAAGAAACAAACAAACAAAAATCCCAACAAGAAAACAGACAAAAAATGAAATAAAATCAACACCACCACCACCACCACCACCACAACATACCCACAGAAGCCAAGCCACAGGAAGCGACCCCAAGAGACGTACGCGAGGAAGCGGCAGGGCCGGCGCGGGGTGCGCGCCGACGGAGAGCTGTGCTTGGTGAGGAGTTGGCCAACTAAGGAAGATTTGCTGAAAACTGAGACAAGAACCAACAAAACAAACAAAAAAGGAAAAAGGCAAAAAANTCTTCTCCTCCTCCCCCCCCCTCTAAACCCCCTTTTTTTCCTCCCCCGCCGACTTGAAAGCAGTTATGTTTTAAACAAGATTATCGTGGGAGAACTGTAAATACTGGCAGAATATTTAACATGCTTTGTCCGTCCTTCAGAATTAATTTTTTTTGTTGTCGTTGTCCCCCCNAAAAAGGCAAAAAAAGGCAAAAGAGGAATGATGCTGTTGGAGGCTTTTTGGGGGCATCTCATCTCTGCATCTCCGTGGGGTTTGTTTTTTAATCCAGCCTCCTGAGCAGGAGGGAGAGGCTTTGTAGAGTCCCCTCGCAAAGGAGAGGGTTTTAATTCCACTGCAAAATGCCTGTTCATTGGGATTTTATTTCCTTCCCTTTTTTTTTTTTTTTAAAAATATATTTTTATTTGTTTTTAAATTTGTACTCTGATGGCAAAGACGAAGCTGATCTTGGAGAGAGGAACCAACGATGAAATCAACGAGAGGAAAAAAAAAAAAACAACAAACCACAACAACCCAACCCTAAAGACAAAAAAAATCCAACCTGAAACACCAAACCAGCGTCAAGGCAAGAGGTGGACTCCTGGTGGGATGGTGTTTTTCCCATCATCCCAACACGCTGAAGTATTCCTTTTTTTTTGTTTTGTTTTGGTTGTTTTTTTTTTTTTTTTAACCCAAACGACCTAATCCCCACCAATTTTGCAGCTCGAGGAGTCCTTCCTTACAGCGGTGGGGGACCTGGTGGCATGTGGGACGAGCGCCTCCGGTGGGATCGGCTCCGCCGGGACGCAGCGAGCGGCGTCTTCCTCGGCGCCGGAGACCTCAGGACATGTCCAGGCTGGGGGCTGCTGCTGCCGGGGGCGTTGCTGCGCTTGAGCTCAGACTTTGGGGGGAGCTCCTTTGGCCGATGACCCCAGGGGTTAGCGGCAGCAGCAGCAGCAGCAGCGGCGGCATCTCTAAAAGGAGCCGACGGGACAGGAAAAAACAAAACACAAAACCCAGGAAAAAAAAACAAACAAAAAAACCCACAACAACAAACGCAAAAACAGGAAAAAAAACCCTACAAAAAACAGGGAAAAACCCTACAAAAACAGGGAAAAAAACCCTACAAAAACAGGAAAAGAACTCTAAAAAAAAACAGGAAAAAACAACAAAACCCAACAACCAACCCAACCCCAAACTGTGAATAACGAACTGGTGTTGCTCTCTGTACATCACTGTTGCTACAGTCTGGTGCTTTCTGTCTCCGGGGGATTTCTCCACGCGATCGGCTCTGGGAAGAGCGAACCCCAAGACTTGGCTGGCCAAACCCCCCCTGCCGGTTCGCCTTCCCCGCCCGTTGCCGGCTAGCCGGTGCGATGGGGAGCGCCGCCGGGGCTCGGTGCTTTTTCTACCCCCTTCCCCGGGTGCCATCCCCTCCTCCCTACTAGGGATCGCCGTTTTTCCCGCAAAACGAAACCCACCCCTAACCCCCCTCCTCATACCACCCACCCTCGACCCAACCCCGAATCACGACGCCGACAAAAAAACCGAGTGGTGCTTTTTGAACTCTCTCACTCGAGACTGCTTCCCGCGGCGGGCAGAGGCAGGTGGGCGGTGGGCGAGCTGCTGCCGCCGCCCCACCGAGGCCTCGGGTCACCGGGAAGGGCGGCGTGGCTGAATCCGGGGGTGCCGGCGTCCCCCCATCCCCCTCCCGGGGTGGTTGTTTTTTTGCACTTCGAGGTGCCTTTTGGAGAGCCAGCGAGGCAGCGGCGACGCCGTCAGCGTGCAGAAATCACCTGGTGTTTACTGTCACCCACCCACCCCCAACCCTACCTTCCTTTGCGCACTGGCACGGATCAAGCAAGGATCAAAGAGCCGGAACATTGCCGTGGNCTGTTGTGTGTCCTCCCCCCCCACTGTGATCTGTAAATTCACCCACATTGGACAAGGAAACTCAACGAGCTCTTAACCGCTTTTCTTCCACCCAAGAGCGTATCAGGATTGGAGGAGTCGAGGAGGGATGCCCGCGGGCGGTGCCGCTTCCAGCGCGGGGGACCTGCTGTCGGTGATGTGGTTCTGAGGGTGACAAAAGGGACCTGGCTGAGCCCTGCTGGGCCGGATTCGGGTGCCGGCCCCGCTTTGCGTCCCCCAAGCTGCCTCTTGGCTGGCTGCGGTTGGCGGGGGGCTGGGGGGTGCCTTGCGAGCTTCGCCTGGGTGGGTTTGAGAGTTGGAGGGCCAAGGGAGAAGGTTTGGAGAAGGCGAGGGTCTGCGTAACCTGTCTGAGTCCTGCTTCCTCGGAGGAGTTGTTTGATTTTGGTGCAGGGAGAGAGGCAGAGGGGGGGGGTTCGGTCTGGCGCGGCGTTGGCGTTGGCTGCGGCGGGGGTCGAGCCGGAGCAGGCGGGGAGGCTGCCGCCGCGGCGGGGTCGGGGAGCGAGAACTGCTGCAGTCTCAACGTTTTTACACTACATGAACGTTCTAACCTACCTCAAATCTCAGTCATGACAAATTAGCACGCTTCAGACTTCTACGAAAACTCGAAATCTATGCACAGCTCTTTTACCCCTTGCTGCTGAGGCTGCTGCTCAAGCGAAACCTTTTATCTTTTAACCCCTCCCCGGCGGCCGCGCTCGTCCCACCCATGCCGAAGCCAGGGCAGGGGTCGCGGCGCGCAGCGGGGCAGCTTGTTTGTGTGTGTTGGGGTTCGGGGCTGGGGAGGGGAGGGGATGTTTTTAATCGCTTCGGGGTGGGGCAGGGCGGGGACCTAATTTTGCAGCAGGTTGCAATGGTGCTAAGAACAACGCCCGCGGTGGAGAGCTCGGTGCGGGGAGTCCCCAGCGGGTCCGGCCGCGATGCTTCGCCTCAGGTGGGGAACGGGTGGCGGGGGGGAACGTTCGGGGTTTCCCCCTCCCTATCCTGATCGTCTCGGGATGAGGCACGGGGAAAGGAGGAGGAAAGCAAAGTCCCTGAGGTGCCTCGAAGTTGCTGATTTATTTTCCTTTCAATACTGGAGTGTGCTTTGTTGGGCTCTCTTAAGGTGTATTTTTATGACATGAAATCTTCTACTACAAACGGTGCTAACGGTGTTTTAAACCAACTGTCCCCCGCTCCTGCCCGGCTCCGCCTCGCCGAGGTGCTGCTCGATGGATGTAAGAAACTAGGGAACCGAGGTGCATCCACGGAAGGCAGTGTGGGTGACAGGGAAGTTGGGATGGTTGCCGGAGCGACAGCTTGGGAGCCTGCCGGGAGCCGCTTGGGGTTATGCAAGCTGAAATCGGTGCCGCGGCGCCGGCGTCCCCTCAGTTGGGTGGGTGGTAGAGCCCTTCCCCTCCGGGCTAGGCTGCTGTGCACCGGTGCGGTGCTTGGGTGAGGTGCTCAGCTCTGGTGCTGCCACACGCCATGGATGTGGTGCTAGGATGCGGTGCTCAGCTGTGGTGATTGACCACACACCATGGATGTGGTGCTAGGATGCGGTGCTCAGCTGTGGTGATTGACCACACACCATGGATGTGGTGCTAGGATGCGGTGCTCAGCTGTGGTGATTGACCACACACCATGGATGTGGTGCTAGGATGCGGTGCTCAGCTGTGGTGATTGACCACACACCATGGATGTGGTGCTAGGATGCGGTGCTCAGCTGTGGTGATTGACCACACACCATGGATGTGGTGCTAGGATGCGGTGCTCAGCTGTGGTGCTGCCACACACCATGGATGGGGTGCTCAGCTCTGGTGCTGCCACACATCATGCATATGGTGCACAGATGCAGTGTGTGGGCACAACAGGGGAGTGTGAAAGTAGTGTTCAGTCCTGGATCTTACCCACAAATCATGGATGTGGTACTTGGGCATGGTGCTCAGCCATGGTGGTGGACTGGGGGGTAATGAACTTGGTGTTCAGGCATGGTTCTGGGGCACAAATCATGGACGTGGTGCTTGGGCATGGTTCTGGGTCAGGGGGTAATGAACTTGGTGTTTGGGCACAGTTCTGGGCCACAAATCATGGATGTGGTGCTTGGGCCTGGTGCTCAGCCGTGGTGCTTGGATGTAGTGTGTGGACATGGTGCTGAGCTGCAGTGCTTTGGATATGGACGTGGTGTGTGGACATGGTGCTTGGGCACAGTGCTCAGCCACACCTCATGGACATGGAGCTTGGGCACAGTGCTCCACCACAGTGCCCAGACATGGTCATGGTGCTTGACCACAGATCGTGGGCATGGTGCTCAGCCAGGCTGTATGACCATGGTGCTTGGGCATGGTGTGTGGACATGGTGCTTGGGCACAGTGCTCCACCACAGTGCCCAGACATGGTCATGGTGCTTGACCACAGATCGTGGGCATGGTGCTCAGCCAGGCTGTATGACCATGGTGCTTGGGCATGGTGTGGGGACATGGTGCTTGGGCACNCGGTGCTCAGCCACACCTCATGGACATGGTGTGTGGACATGGTGCTTGGGCACGGTGCTCAGCCACACCTCATGGACATGGTGTGTGGACATGGTGCTTGGGCACGGTGCTCAGCCACACCTCATGGACATGGTGCTTGGGCACGGTGCATGGACATGGTGTGTGGACATGGTGCTTGGGCATGGTGCTCAGCCACACCTCATGGACATGGTGCTGGGGCACAGTGCCCAGATGTGGTGCTTGGCCACGGTGCGTGGGCATGGTGCTCTGCTTCAGTGTGGTGCATGGACGGGATGGGTGGGCAGGGGGCAGGATGGGTGGGCATGGTGCTTGGCCACACATCGTGGACATGGTTCTTGGGCCCAGTGTGTGGCCGTGGTGCGTGGCCGTGGTGCTCGGGCATGGTGCTGAGCCACGCATCATGGACATGGTGCTTAGGCATGGTGCTTGGACACGATGTGTAGCCAAAGGTGCTCAGCCAAGGTCCTCAGCCGTGGTGCTTGGATGTGGTTTGTGGATATGGTGCTCAGCTGTGGTGCTTGGACTTGGTGTGTGGGCACGGTGCTTAGCCAGGGTGTGTGGGCATGGTGCTTGGGCAGGGTGTGTGGGCATGGTGCTCAGCCAGGGTGTGTGGGCATGGTGCTTGGGCATGGTGCTTGGGCAGGGTGTGCAGGCGGGGTGCGGGGACAGGGTGTGGATGTGGTGCTCGAGCATGGTGCTTGGCCATGTGCCATAGATTTGGTGCACAGACATGGTGGTCACCCTGGTGTGTGGGCATGGTGCTCAGGCAGGGTTATGTGGGCATGGTGCTCAGGCAGGGTGCTCAGCCCAGTGCATGTGGTGCTGTGCACACATGGTGCACATGCACAGTGCCAGGGCATGGTCCGTGGGTATGGTGCTCAGGCACCGTGGGTGAGTGTGGTGCTGGCATGTAGTGTTTGGGCACGGTGCTTGAACAGGGTGCATGGGCATGGAGAGGGTGCTTGGGCATGGCGCTTGGGCATGGTGCTCACCCACCGTGTATGGGCATGGTGCCTGGGCACAGTGCTTGGGCATGGTGCTCACCCAGCATGCACAGATACAGTGCTTGGGCACAGTGCCCTGCCACACATCACGGACATGGTGCCCAGGCTCAATGCTAGGACATGGAGTGTGGGCACGGTGCCAGGACATGGAGTGTGGGCATGGTGCTAAGACATGGAGTGTGGGCACGGTGCTAGGACATGGAGTGTGGGCACTCGGGGACCGTGCACGGGCACAGTGCTCACCCACCATGCATGGACATGGTGCTTGGACATGGTGCCCTGGCACAGATGTGGTGCCCTGGCATAGACATGGCACCCAGACACCGTTCACCCCCATGGTGCTTGGGCACAGCACACAGGCCCCCCCCTCACCCCCACGGCACACAGACCCCCCCCCCCCCAGCCCGGTGCCCACTCAGCACCACCCAATGCCCACCGCATGCCCGCGCTGCAGGGCCACCCTCCCAGCACCCTACCCCACCAGGGCCCACCCA
>WBNM01018672.1:1959-66155 GCA_013399055.1 Ramphastos sulfuratus | reverse complement strand
AGCCCCCCCTCCGCGGCGGGCGGCGGGCCCGGGGCCGCGCCATGCATGCCCAGCCCGGTGCCCACCCTGCTGTGCGCCGCCGCGCTGGGCCCGCCGGAGCCCCTCGCCTATTTCAAACCCTCGGCCGGCCTGCCCGCGGCTGGCGGCGGGGGGCAGGAAGCTGCCGGAGGCGGCAGCCCCGCGGCGGTGCCGGCGGCCACGGTGCTGGACGAGGTTGCGGTGCTGGAGCTGGAGGACGGCTGCTGCGGACAGGACGAGGATACATGGTACATGCGGCTCGGCCTTGCCCTGCCCCGCCCCGCCCCAGCTATGCGCCCTGGAGCCGGTGTTCGTCGTCCCCCGGTGCCCGGCCGGGCCGGCGGCACACGGCAGCTCCCGCAGCTCGCACCCCGCTGATGCTCTCCAGGCTCTGATTAGCATTAGCCCCCAAATCCACTTGATCTCGTTCTGCTTAAACTTAAATCTCCCTGTTTTGTTTTTTTCTCCCCTGAAACGTGTCACGGCTGCGCTCGGCCCCGCGGACAACTGGGGTTCAAGGGGCGCTTTACCCCTGCCGGCTAGCCTGGGGGTCAGCCTGCGGCGGGTCGTTCGTGCTCCGTTCCCCTCTGAGGAAGGTCTCCAGTTTCAGGTGTCAGACCAGTTTGAGCCTCCTGTTTACATGAGGAATTAAAATAACGGAATTGTGCCGCGGAAGCCTTTATCTGAGCAGCGCTGCTTCCCCATCCTAAAACCTCTGGCCAATTGTCTCTCGTTTTAAAGGATTTGGGAGGCCTTTTGTCTTCCAGACATTGATCTAAACGGTTGGTTTTGTCTCTTAAGCGCCCATGTAGCTCCGAAGGGCTCGGCGGGATACTGGTAAATGGAAGCAAAAGCAGAAATGAATAGCGAATGAATGTAGCGAAAATAAAATCGACCTGGAGGAATGATAACTCTCAGCTAGAGGGGGAATTATAGACTAGAGATATAAATAAATAAGGAAGCCTGGTGCCTCAAAACTTATCTCAGCAACATCGACAAACACTGTAGGGATGCTGCAGGAATACAGTGGAAATCATTTGCTACATAACCAAATTAAACCAAATTGATGCCCAATTGTTCTAAAGTGACATCAATAAAAAATGGGTTCTCTGTATTTAAACAACTGTTTTAAGTATCTGTCAGATCTTCAGTGTAGCTTTTTATGGTGTCAGTTTTTGAATTGAGCTGAAGTTTTACCTCAGCTGTGAACAAAATACAGTCTAATGAAGCAGAGATGCATTTACACATCCCTATTTTTGACTAAAGAGAAAGAATAATAATTTTTTTTTTTTATAACCTGAATATTTCCTAAGTGCTGCTTGTGTGTACTTCATGGTACAAACAATACCATGCTGCAGTTTGGGAAAATGTGCTTTGGGCAATCATCAGCAAATCGTATGGACATTTTTGTCAGTGTTTCTTCATTGCACAAGGCTCTTTTGGTGGCGTCAGCCCATACTTGAATCAATTTTTCATTAGCCCTAACCTCTAGCATTCCTTCACAAGAAAGAGTATCAGATTCGGTTTATCTCACCCTGTTAATCAAAATATTTTCTGTATTTACATATTGGGGTAGTAGAAAGTTGTCATTAATTTAGGTAGCTTGGTAAAATCTATTTGATCTGCCCTCTGGAAGCAATCCTAAATGTTCTTTAGGGGGCCAGAACTTTTCCCTGTGTCACACACTTACCTGTCCAGAGGAAGACTTCAGTGGCAGGGACTTGTTAACAAATGTATTCCACATAGAGTAAGTTGTTTTGGCTATGGAAGGTTTGCAGTCCAAGGGGAAGTCTCTGTCATTGTCCGTGAAAGGTCGGCTCTGTGATGCCAGCTGCTTGGGGCTGTTTTGGAACGTCAGTCTTTAAGGGGAACTGTTGAGAACGCCAAAGACCTGTGTGAACCCCGTTGCTGACGAATAGCTTCATGCCTTAAATCCCTTTGTTCTTTTGTGGTGTGTAGAGTGTTTCTTTTGTTTTGGTTTGCGTTTGTGTGTGTTTGGGTTTTTTAACTGCAGTTACAAAAAGCTGCAGAAATTGCATCATTACAGACAGGTCAAACCTCTTTCTACTGTTCAGCTTTTCATACAAACCTCTGCTCATCAGCCAGATGTGTAGCCTTTGACACACTTCTACAAGTTAACTGGAAAGTGCAAAGCTGCCTTTTAAAATAAATTTTATTTTTCCCTTTTAATTTTTCACAGTATCATTTTTTTCAAAAGTGTAGCCAGGCACTGCAGGAAGTTGAAGGCAGTGAGCCTCCTCCTCAGAGAAATTCAATAGTTGATCTCTGCTGGGATTGCCAAGAGAGACAGAAATCACAGTATGGATATTTATTCCTTGTGAGGTGGATAGAGAGGTCTGATGGGCTTCAAAGGAAGAAAACCCTGACAAACCCAACATGGAGCAGGCATGGGAGGACAGTTGCTCTTGGGGAAGCTGGGTAGCTGTTGAGCCAAAACCCTGAAGGTGAAAGGCTGCTAGTGGTCCCCCGAGGAGCTCAGTCGTGTGGGGTTTTTGGTTGTTTTGTTCTTTCCCCCCTGGACTTTCCTTTTGCCTGTGTGCAGGGCAGATTCTTCTGCAGCAGGAGGAGTGTTTTTGCTGGTGCATGAGAGTCTGCCTCTGACCGACCGACTGCAGACCCATCGATCAGCCGTGGTCAGGTCAAAGAGCCAGGGGCCGTCTCCGGCAGCCAAGAATAGCTGCCTTCCTGGGAGACTTGTGCGCTCCCAGGTGAACCACTGTCTGCTCCTGTTCTCTAATCCGCAAGGGCAACAGCGGCAGCGCAGATCCCAGCTTGAAGAGTTTCCATGTGAACTCTGCTTTGATACCTGCCTTCCTCACGTGCTTGATGATGTGATGAATTGCCTGCTCCTGTAGGCACCAGCTTTTCCTGCCCTTTCTGTCTCTCTTTTTGCTAGAATCGAATATCAAAATTAGATTTCCATTGTTTGTCAGCAAACGTTTTCCAATCTTTAAAAACCAGACTTGTCCAACATCTGCTTCATTTGGGAGAGTGCACTGTGTATGAAAATTAAATTATAATCACTTTGACAAGTTGATTACATTGTTAGAGATCAAAGAGTGAAATAAGCAACACTGGAACTGTGATTTAAATTTACTATCAAATACTGAAATTATTTAATCTCCATTAAGCTAGATATGAAAGGGGAAACTGGTAATGCCTTTGGATGTGCATACAGCACATGGTTTGGACTTGGACAGTGATGAAATTCCAACAGTGGTAATGATGAGGTGGAAGATTTTTATGGGAAATGTCCTTGAACCTTGTTTTGAGATGCCAGACCTGTAGGGTTCAGGTCAGGTCACCCACTTTTCCGAGGAGAGAGCACAACTGATGTAAACTCTTCTACTTGGGAGTACCTTTTGTTACCATGTTGTGCCGCTTTGCACTGATACAGGGAAGTGAGAGTACAAAAGTAAACAGTTCAGTGTTGCACATCCTGCTGATGCTTGTGTGTGTTTTGGTTAAGGTTGTACGTCTTGCCTACCAAGATTCTCACTCCTCCAGAGAAATCACTGAGTCCTCTGCAGTGGTGCAGGCATGTTCTGGATCATCCAAGTCCTGAGATAGAGGCTGCAAAACGTTCCCTGTGCTTTAGATTGGAACAAGGTAATCTCAGTCTTTCTGTTTCTTTACTAGTAAGTTGGCATCCCACCCGTGTTTGGTGTTTAGCAAGCTTCACAGATGGCAGATATGCATTTTTGTCCCCGTGTATGCAAGTCTTTCTATACTATGTAAGTGCTAACAGTTTGGTTTTTTTTCCTAGGCATGGTTATGTTTTTTAAAGTGTTCTCCTTTGTTTTCCTTTTCTTCCACTGCACAAATTATGTCTTCTAATCTTGGCAATTCTCATCAATTTCTTAAAGAAGTGGACCTCTTGGAAAGAAGGAGTTGGTTCTGACTTTATTATTAGTATCTCAATAGAGGTTTGAAAAACAATGCTTCGGGATTTTTGTAAAGCCAAAGTTATCATGGTGCTGCATGTTTCCAAGGTGTATTTGTCCACACCTAATGTAGAATTTGGACTGCTAAATACAGGACAGACATGGAGAGCTGTACCTTGACTGTTAGCACTGCTTTGCGCGGCTCTTGGTAGTCTCAAACGCTGGGATCGATCTGATAGCTATTTGGTGCTGATGAACTTTTACAGCTACATCTGGGTGTGCTGAATTTTCTAAAGAAATCTCATCCACCATTATGTTATAAATATTATCATCCATCTAGGGCCCCTTTCAGATTGCAGTAGATGTTGTTTCAGGAAGTGATAAAGGTAGGATATTATCATAAGGTTCTATAACTCGCTGGGAAAGGAGCAGCAAATGAACGTTACAGGAATGTGACATGAGAAGGAAATAAAGCTACTGACACCATGAGGTTATATGAGCTAGCTACAGTTGTCATGAAGAGAGACAGAGTATGTTCCTGTATCCTTTGGAGGACGTGCGTGGCTGTGGGTTAGTTTTACCTGAAATCGTACATTGAACTGAATTGGTCTCTGAAGGCTTCTGTTTCTTTGTAGGACCTTTTATAGGCATTGATTATTGTCCTAGCAATATTTACCTGAAATAATTTGCTTGATGTTATCTAGCTTTGGGGTTGAATTTGGCTTGTGGTTTGAACACCTGAGTTCAGGCATCTGCAGTGTGAGCTGAGTGCCCATACATGGCAGTCAATGGGAGTTCTGCTCATAATCTGGGAAATCTAGGGAGAGCTGTAGCTAGCTGGTTTAGGATGAAGTCAGTAGCTCTCTTGAGTCCACTGGTAGTAATGGGTGCTTGGCATTCAACTCCTGCCTGGTCATCTTGATGTAGGTACGTGCGTGGTGCATGGTATCCCAGTCTGGAGCTGAATCACAGTCTAGAACCTCCCTCTATACCGTTCCACACAGCCATCTAGTGCTGTTTGCCATGGCCTCAGTTACCCTGGCTGACCTCCAGCTTCTGCTTAGGATGAGTACAGACCTTCCATAGGTCCTATGCTTTATCAGGCTGTTACTTTGATGATGACTTTGGCCTCTCAGACTGACCCAATGCATCTAGCTATGGGCAACTAAATCAAGGCTATGATTTGGAAACAAGCCAGAGGAATATGTGACCTACTTATCCACTAAAAGGTATTATTTCAATTTAATAGATAATAAAGAGTCTAGAAGGGGAAGTCTGTCGTTTGACATTTAAATCACTCTGTGGTTATCAGTTGAATCTCTCTGTGCAGAAGTCACAGTGAGTGATGTATGCCACATAAGGCTGCGTCCGTAACGAGTTGCTCTGATCAGTGTGCTCTGCTGGTGGTGATGGGCTCATGGATTTCCTGGGCTCTGTAATAAGACTAAGAAATTACATGCCACGTGCGAAGCCCACCATGCGAGCAGGGTGCTCAAGAAGTGAACTTGTATTTCAACTGAATTGATTAGCTCTCGTATTTCTAAAGACTTTACCTCTGCACCTTTAGAAATAAAATCAGCAAAACTCTTATTTCATGCCCTAACTTCACAGAAGTTGGTTTCACAGTATTTGTTCTTCAGTTTTGAAACCAAGTGTGTGTGCTGCTTTGAGGCTAATTGGAATATTTTAATTAAAAAATTAGACTATAGGCTGTGAAAAGCAAACAGTGGAGATGTCTGCTTCACTCATAAGCTTGCTGAGATGGGTAAGAACAAGGACACAAATATAGATAAGGTAGAGAGTCTCTTGCTCTCTCTGGGAGCTGCTGTGTCTTCTGCTTTCTGTGGTGTAACCTAACCAATCACTCTGCTTCTAACCCGCCTTGCCCATCCTCCAAACTCACCTTGCACGTAAGGCAGACCCTGGGTAAGGTAGAGGGGTGAAAAGAAGGTGGAAGGGTGGTTGGGAGCCCCTCTTGAGCACTCTGATTTCTGGGAAGGGAATTGTGTTTCTGTATTACCTTTAACTTGTATATTTCTGTAAATATTCATCTATATTGTGTAAATCTCTGCTTGTACACTGTGCTAAGCTGTGAATACAAAGCTTCAGTCCTTAACTTCCAGCTGTCTGAGTCTAGTCTGGGTGATTTCATAGTATGGGGGGACAGGTAACTCCCAAACCATCACAGTGTGAGATTGTAAATATCTAATAATTGCAGTTAGAAGTACAAGAGTCTCAGCAATGTGACTTGCCTGGGTTTTGCAGTGCGCTCCAGCAATCACTGTATGAATTCCTGCACATGGATTTATCCTAATTTTAAAATGACTCAGTACGAATGCATTCTCCTCTTCTGATGCTGAAGCTTCAGACTTTGTGCTTGCAAGGTGAAGGATGCTTTTCCCTCTTAGCCAGATGTCTTGAAAGAGCATTCTAGAGGGGTTTTTGAATTACAGTTATGCATTTGCTGCTTGGCACTGAGCCAGCATTAACCCTGGTGTACTTGAGTTAGTCAATGTGGAGTGAAACTCCATTTATAATGCACCAATCTGTGATGTCTGACAGGCTTATAGATTAGAATTTGCTTGGTAATTTTGCCCATAGTGCAGTGGCCAAAAATTAGTCTGGTTTAGATTGCCCATAGCTCTTTGGGCACTACAATGTGCATAGTAATAGGAGGACATAAAAAGTGATTTTTATTTGCAGAGTCAGCATGTCTGAAAAAGCACACACAGAAAGAAGGTCTGTGAGTCAAAAGTGGTAAAATTTGGCTAGACTCTTCTTCTGGGTTTTAGCTAACTCTTGTTCTTATGGTTTTTAAATCTGTATTATTTTATTCCTGCTTGGGTAATTTTCCATACTAAATGATATCCTGATTCTCATAAAATTATTCATTTGCGTGCTGGTTTGAGGCTAATTGGAATATTTTAATGAAAAAAATATATTATAGGCTGTGAAAAGCAAACAAAGGAGATGTCTGCTTCACTCATAGGCTTGCTGAAATGTATAAAAACAAGGAATCAACTATAGATAAGATAGAGAGTCTCTGGGAGCTGCTGTGTCTGCTGGGCTTGTGCTGTGTAACCCAACTCAGCACTCTGCTTCTAACTCCCCTGGCCCACCCTCCAAACTCACCTTGCATGTAAGGCAGACCCTGGGGTAAGGCAGAGGGGTGGGAAGAAGGTGGAAGGGTGGTTGGGAGCCCTCCTGGGCTTCTGGGAGGGGAATTGTGTTTCTGTACTCCCTTTAACTTGTGTATGTCTGTAACTATTCCTGTCTATTGTGTATATCTCTGCTTGTACATTGTAGTAAGCTGTAAATAGAGCTTCAGTCCTTAACTTCCAGCTGGCTGAGTCTAATCTGGGGGGCAGGTAACCCCCAAACCATCACAATTTGTTGTCTGAAATATCACAGCAATAGAATAGCTCATAACAAGGGTGAAGGCCTTGTGAAAGACTTGTGCCAAGGCTGCCCAAGTTGATTAAATCACAGAGTGACTACTTGGTCTTTCAGACTAGAGACTCACTTGAGTGATGCTGGTGAACTTTGCTGTGCTTACCAGTCTGTCTTTTTCTGATAAAAATGCCTGGTTAAAGTATTTCGAGTTGGACTCTTGGAGGGTGTGCACAGTGATTGTCTCCAGCAGGTGGTTCTGTTGTGGAAGGTTTTCAGAACTTGAACAATTTTCTTGAATTTTCTCTGATCTAAACAGCTGAAGTTTTAATTTCTTTGATAATGGACTAGGCTTATTACAAGCACTGTTTCTATAGGTTGAGTATGGTAGATTTAAGAGGGATGGAGGATAAGTGAAGCCTCCTAGGTCTCTGCTCAGCTTTACTATATTTTCTGTGAGCAGTTCTAATGTCGAGGTTGCATTTGTGGTTATTTTGTTTTTCCTCTGTGGCCTGACCTGGATCACTCCTTTAGTTTAGCTCTTCTTCAGTCATCTTTTGTTTGAAACCCTTGTGGTCTGTTTTGTTTACAGCATTTCTCTATCTACCCTAGTGTCAGTTCCCTCTCCGTTTTGTTTTTAATATTGCTGTCTGTTCCAGTTCTTTAACTGAAGTTAACAGAACCACATCACATCTTGGTAGTACCTGGAGATGTTGGGACATGTCAGGAGCAAGCCCAGTGAGCAGAGAGATGTGATGGGTAAACTTCCTAGCTGGTGCAGATGGGTGGAAGTCTTTTGACATTGGTGAGATACTGTTGATTGACAGCTGGGCTGAAGATACCTTACACAGCTTTGGTGCTGTGAATGCTGTGGAGCTGGTGGGTGGATAAACTGAGGAGCTAAGAGGCTTAGCAAGGAGTTGGTCTGTAGGAGCTCAGCTTTTGTGCAGGGCTTCAAAGCATAGCATCCACTTCAACCTTCCAGACAGAAAACTCTTTCTTAGAGAACGTGAAGTATTGGCTAGCTTCAGAGTTTGAGCTTAGATGAATTCTTACTTGAGATCTTTCAAAGGAGTAGACAACAGAATTCTGTAGGTTTTGCAATTGGCTGCAGTAATTTATAGTCTTAAGGCTAAACTCTGCTTTGTTTCTTAAAATGAGTCATGTGCTTCAGAAGGAATGCTCTTAGGTCATCTGTGGACGGTGAGGTGTGTTGTGAAACAGATAAGGTTGTGGTTTGTATCTCATTGCTGATGATTTCACAAAACCTGAGAATCCAACCAGTGACATTTTAGACTGGGTTTTGCTGGGGTCCAATGTCATGTGATAATTAAGTCTGAGGTCCAAACATGTACCCAGAAGAACCAGAGGAGAGAACAAAACCTCTCAAACCAAGCCAAGCAGTTACATTTGATAGTACTATATCTGTCTGTCTGTCTATCTACCTATCTATCTATCTACATATATCACTACCTGACATCCTAAAAAGTCCCTCTCAGCTTTTCTGTAGTCCCCCTTCAGATGGTGAAAGGCCACAATAAGGTCTCCTCAGAGCCTATTCCTCTACAGACTGAATAACCCCAACTCTCTCAGTCTGCCTCCGTAGGAGAGGAGCTCCAGCCCTCTGATCCAACTCGTGACCCTTCTCTGGACACACTCCAGCATGTCCAGATCTTTCCTGTAATAGGGGCTCCAAAACTAGATGCACCAGAGCAGAATAGAGGGGGAGAATCACCTCCCTCAACCTGCTGTCTACACTTCTCTTGATGCAGCCAAGGGTAACGTTGGCTCTCCCGGCTGCAAGTGATTTATTCAAGCTCCCAGCTCCCTTCACTGGCCCTCAAGGCAACACAACTTCCTAATTTAGATGGTGCTCCTATCGTATGGACTTCAGTGATAAAGCAAGAATTAGATGCAATAAACTCAGACCTAAGTGACTCATCCAGGTCAAAATTTAAACCCATGTTTCCCTGGTTCCTAAACTATTCCATTATAATCAGATTGTTTTTGCATTGAATCTTACCCTAGCAAGGTGGCAGAGGAGCTTCTCTTGGAAATTTATGTTTGTCTCAGTTAAAAATCTGCAAGAAAGAAGCAGATTAAAAATGTGACAGCTGACAGTCACAGTGTCCATAAAGATCCTCCTGTATAGCCCAAGCAGTTACATTTGATAGTACTACATATATACATATATATATGTAAAAAAACAACCAACCGGGAAAAAAAAAAACCAAACCCAAAGACCAAACCAAACCAAACCAAAACAAAGAATCATAGAGCTTGTATGGCAATTTGACCTGGATGTGAAACTTGTTGCTTACATAGGAGGAGAAGTCCTGTCCTGTTCTCCTAATTCTCTTCCATTTCCCAATGGTTCATTTTGTCTGGAGTCTAAGATACCAAACACAGTTTACCAGCTGTCATAATCTCTTGTCTTGGGGAACTTTTAGCCTGGAGTCTGTTAACAGCAGAAGCAAACTGAAAAGGCTGTAAATGGGTGAAAGCTTTTACTTTGTATGCTGGATCCAGGGCTGCACTCAGTGCTGGGTGGGATTCTGTTATTATTCTAAAAGAGACTTAAGTTTATATGCTGTCCACTGGTGTATCAGAGATGTGTGTGCTAACACTCAGGACTGGATTAATAAGATCTGGTACATCTCTCTCAATCTTACCTTTCATGTGTAATGGAGATTAGTTTGGTGTAAGATATTTCTGGGGTAACAAATGATAATGTGCCCAAGGTTGCAGATGATTGTATTACTATTTCAACTATAAACAATAACATTTCTAAAGCTCTGAAATGAATGGTGATAGTGGCACAGCCAATTTGATTCCTTTTAGTATGCTTCTGATAATAAAAGTCGATGAGCGACTAACTCCTGTCAGCGTCTGATCACCATTTGGGGAGAGTTTGTGCCATTGCATGTGTAGCAGTCTGCTGCTGCAGTACAAGCCTAGTGCTTGGGGCACACAGGAAGAGTTATCTCCTATTAGATTTCCTTTGAAGTAACCTGTTGTAACAGCTGCATCATTGCAAGCACTTCTTAGTGGTCTTTCAGATGCTGGTAGTGCTGCATTTCCTAACACCATTGCTACTGCTCATTTGTCTGTTTCAATTGGGGAAAAACTTACTCTTGATATTCTGCATACAAGCCTGTGCTTGCATTTGCAGCAGGATATTTCTTCCACTGGGACATTTCTACTCTGCAAGTACATTTCAAGGTAGAAGTGTTGGTTGAAATCCCTTACAACAAATGGGAATGGAATGGAATGGAATAGAATAGAGTAAGAATAGAATAGAATAGAATGGAATAGAATAGAATAGAATAGAATAGAATGGAATAGAATAGAATAGAATAGAATAGAATAGAATAGAATAGAATCAGACAGGTTGGAAGAGACCTCCAAGCTCACCCAGCCCTAGCCAATCAACCAGACCATGGTACTAAGTGCCCCATCCAGGCTTGTCTTGAACACCTCCAGGGACAGTGACCCCACCACCTCCCTGGGCAGCCCATTCCAATGCCAATCACTCTCTCTGTCAAGAACTTCCTCCTAACATCCAGCCTGAACCTGCCCTGGCACAACTTTATTTAATACAGTTCTTAATTATTACTTGTACTTTTTGACAAATTGTAATGTGTAGAATTTAAGAATGTTATGTTTGAGGACTGTCATACAGCTCATAATAAAAAAATTCTTAGAATTGATTTCTGGTTGTCGTTAGAATTCAGCCTCAATAAAGGGTAGCAGAGAGGTGGTGTTGGGCTCTTACCTCAGATGAGAAGATGCCTACTCTGTTCTAGAGTGTAAGTGTTCTAATAATCCATGATAGCTACTGAGCTGGGATTTCCAGCTCACCACAAGTGTTAGAAATACTGTCAAACTTGATGTGAGGACTTCAGTAGGCTTATTTAAAATGAGACCCATTTGTGCTAGAAATACAGGCTCNTGTTGAAGGCCAGGTTGGAGGAGGCCTTGAGTGACCTGTGCTAGTGGGAGGTGTCCCTGCCTGTGGCAGGGGGTTGGAACTGGCTGATCTTTGATGTCCCTTCCAACCTTACCATTCCATGATTCTATAAGCTATGATGCAGGATATGTCTAAAAGCAGTGGTGGCAGCATCAACACTGGCAATTACACTAAGAACAGAAGCACAACTGTTTCTAAAGTACACAGCTACTTTTCTGGGTAGAAATCAAAAGAAAATGTATCTTTTATTAATGGAGCTGGGAAGACTTGAAAGCTTGTCTTCTGAAGAGAGTTTTTCAGTGGGCTGTTCTGGAAGCTCTCACTTCATTTTTGTTCCTGATAGTCATTGCTTGCTACTTTCCAGATTATTGATAAAACTTTTGTCTTCCCATTCCGGCTTCCTCTCACTGCCTGCTTTTGACGTCTGCAGAGGAGAGCTGTGAGCAACATTTCAGACTGTAGAGGAGCCTCCGTCCCTCCTGTGGTCTGCAGAGGTAGCACTGCTTCTCCACTGAAGTGGTACCTGCTTGCAGAAAGCACCTTGGTTATTGGCTGCATCTTCTGGGGAACTTCTGTTCAGATCTATTCCATGGCCCCTAAGTATCTTCCCAGAGCTGTTTCTTTCAGGGTATAGTCCACAGTCCTGTAAATATGCCTTGCAGTTCTTAGCAGCTGACCTCACCTTTTGATATAACAGAAAGAAGTAGATTCTCTGCACTTGCTTTGCCAAGTGTTCCACATCCAGCATCTCTGTTGGTATTTTGTGAAAACAAAGCATCTGCAGCAGCAGTTTGCTTTTAACTATGGATTGTGCAAAAGTTCTTGTAATGCTGCACAACTGTTTTGACTCTCCTTGATAATGAAATGTAGTCTGCAAGCTCCTATCTGAGCACTTCTGCAGTCTGGGCATTCACAGATTTGCTTGATCTTTTCTGTGTCACAAAACAAGGGCCAAGTTACTAGGAGATATGGGTTTATAACAGACGAGTTCCCAAGTCTCTTAATATTCTCTCATCAACGTCCCCTAAAAGATGATTTTTTTTTAATTTTACTTTTGTTTGGGATATAATTATAACATTTCTAATTACAGCAAATGCTTTTTTTTATTGGTAGAGTATTCCCTTTTGGGAGTTTTACTGAGCTATCCTTAGTCTGAATGTGGCTTGCTCACAGGCTGTAATTGAATGCTTAAAAGCTTCACACTTCTGAGAAAGCTGAGACAGACTTGCAGGCAGACCTCAAGTACTTTTCTAAACATTGCACCTTTCAGGAAAAAAAAAGAGACACAAACTTAGGGAACTCTTTGTTTGGAAAACAATTGCAGCAGTTTAATGATTACATTTTTAGTAATTTTAAAGAATCATAAGAAAGTCACAAAATAGGCTGTGTGTTCTTTAATTTTTTTTTATTGCAATATTTGGTTATGAGATGTTATAAAAAACTGGTACAGGGCAACAGTTGATTTTAAAGTGACATTAAGCTGATAGCTTAGACTTAATTTTTGTAATTTCATCTTATTTATTTATTTGCTTATTTATTTGATTGTTTTACCATGGTTAAAGAGTCACGATAAAAAATACACAGGACATGACTTTGAACAACCACTACCACTTCTGCAGAGTAAAGTACCTGAAAACAGATTCTATGAGCTGGAAGTGTCTGAGCTGAGGTTGCACCACCTTCCCACACCAAGGCAATCTGTGTGGTAGCACCATTTTGGGATAACTTTTTCTTGAGAGCAAACATGTCTGGAAGTACAGCTGCTGGCAGAACCTACTCAACCCTATGTAGTACAGGACACTGCAAATGAATTCTGACTTGAAAGAAGTAAGTTTTCCCACTTCTGGAAAGAAAGGTAGCTGTGTTGGATTCGTTTGTCTTCATTATGCAGTAGCAATGTTGATCTTGCTACCAGTGCTGTATTGATGCAGGGTGAGATGACTTATGTGAGAGTGTGCAGTTCTAAAATGGCTACATGTAGAGTTAGAGGTGGCTGACTTTGAAGATGTCCTCAGTGTAGTTGGATATATTCCACTGTACGAGATGATGAGTTGCATCCTCTGCTGCACAGGAAAGGAGATCACTTAATGTCTTTTGTTTAGTTTTGCCTGCAGCTACTGCAAACACATTCGTTGTTGGTTGTGATTAAGCTAATTTGAACTCCTAAAGTTATCTATATAGGAAACAACAGTGGTCTGTTGGCTGTGAAGAAGTCAAAGGGCAGTTTGTCCATCCTGTTTCACTCCATTCTGAATAATGCCTTTGCTCCAGACTCTGGATGTTGAAATTAGACCATCTAGAGGGACAAAGTATGTTGAGAGTAGCCAGATCCAGTGGACTTCAAGACACAAGGGAGTGCATCAATCCAGTTTTCCAGAGATGAAGTTGGACTTTCAGACCCAGGAGACCTTTCCTTACTGCTCCACTAGATGCAAGGCTACTGTGCATCCCTATTCCCAGGTCCAGTCTGCTGTATGGCCCTGCCTTGCTGGCACATGTTACACCCACAATTGTATATGCCCAGACCCACAGTCCCTCAAATCTCAGACCTCAGACCTCCATTTTCTGGTAGTGACCTTTAGAACCTGTTTTCCCTGCTGTATCCATCCCCCAAGTCTCCAGCCCTACCCAATGGTTAGTTTGCTGGCATCTCCCCTGCATACTCATGTGGATCTTTCTGTGATGTGCACCTGGACTGAAAGCCCCTCCACTGTGCAGCCTGCAGAGCTGCAGTTGCTTGATAGTGGGTGTCCAGACCTTATGTCCACCTCATTGGACATAAGGTCCAGTGGTTAGCATGGGTTGGAGTCTGCTGGGATATTGCTCACACACATGGCACAGAAGACACACTTTGCACAGAAAAATAGCTAAGAAAAGAATTCAATGAGGAGTAGAAAGAGACTGGTTATATGCAGGTCTGGCTCAGACCAGAGCACTGACCAGCAGCTTGTTTCCACTCTGTTTCCCATACGTATTCATTACCTATTCATTGTGATTCCCTCCTTTCTTTGTCCTGGGCTCCTCCTAAATAAGCAACCTGTTCCTAATTACTCCTGCCCATTGTTTATGATTTTGGTACATCTGTGCCCAGATCTGGTGTTTCTGGTGTTGTTACCTCAGTCATTGCAGCCTTACCTGGTTTTGTGGATGGCATTTATGGATGACACTGCTGTCCTGGCAGGACTCTACCCTCAAAGCTCCCCTAGAGCTGCATGTGGTGTTCAACTGTCTCACCCCCAGTAGGACTCATCTGTCGTGTTGCTGTTGGTCACTTTTGGTATCTTCATAGGCTGGTCCTTGTTGCGTTGAACAGTAATACCTCCTGTGCAGTCCTGTGATGCCTCATGTTATATAGTATATATTAGAGTGGGCATTTTTAAAGATGTATTGGTAAAGAAATAGACTTTAAGTAGCATCTACTGCTTAATCACAGAATCATAGAATGGTAAGGTTGGAAGGGACCTCAAAGATCAGCCAGTTCCAACCCCCTGCCATAGGCAGGGACACCTCCCACTAGTACAGGTCACTCAAGGCCTCCTCCAGCCTTGGCCTTGAACACCTCCCTGGGCAACCTGTTCCAGTGCCACCAAGTGCAGAGAACTTCCTCCTAACATCCAGTTTCAATCTCCCCTCTGACACTTCAAACCCATTGCCCCTTGTCCTGCCATTGCAAGACCTTCTCAATAGTCCCTCCCCAGCCTTCCTGTAGAACCCTTCAGATCCTGGAAGGCTACTCCAAGGTCTCCTGGAAGCCTTCTCTTCTGCAGGCTGCAGAACCCCAACTCTCTCAGCCTGTCCTCAGAGCAGAGCTGCTGCAGCCCTCTGAGCATCTTGGTGGCCTCCTTTGGACCTGCTCCAAGAGTTCAATGTCCTTGCCACTTGTAGGGCCACTTGAAATGCGTATGAAGACCTGTGTCAGGAATGAAGCAAGCTCTTAGGGCCAGGGACTGCCATCTCACAGAACATTAGGGGTTGGAAGGGACCTCCAGAGATGGAGTCCAGCTGCCACTTGTTCTGTCCTTCAGGCAGAAGTGCATGCAATGTCACTCCAATCTCACTGGGCTCAAGCTGCTACCACAGTATGGTAAGATAATAGAATGAAGTCTGAAGAGGTTGCATCTGATTGGCAGCACTTTGGATTTTTTTTGTTGTCTTAGAATTGTTTGGTACTTCATGCATTTGTGATTTCTGGCTTCAGGCATTTTTTTTTTCCTTCATAAATTATCCTAAGTCTGTTATGTGCAGGAAAGGATTTTGTGGCCAGTAGTGTGTGGGTGATAGCAGCCTCACTATCTGCTGCATTGTTACCTGGAGATACAGAGGACTAGGTTCAGCAGCCTGACTCATTATGGTCCTTATTTGCTGGAGGTCTGCTGTGTCCCTCAGGTAGCTCTGTGAAGCACTAGCAGCCCTTCTTGATCTTCTTTGCTCCTCCTTCCCAACCTGAAGGAAAAGAAATACAGGGTGGGGAGTGATTTGTAGGCCAGCAAGAGACAGGGCAGGACGGAGTGATGGAGGGAATCATTGCTTCAGGATTCAGGGAATCCTTCGTGGCAGCACCAGTTTCCTTTTTGTGTCATTCCTGTCTCATATTGCAGTTATGCAGCCAACAGTAAGAGTGTCTTCTTGTTGTTTCTTGATGTCTTTTAAACACTGGGTGTGAGACACTTCACTGCAATCACAAATGGCACTTTATTTATAAATTAAAAAAATAAAATTGGTTTGTAAGTAGGCATGTATGTCCTTGCTTGGTTGTGCTTGGTCCCCAAAAGATTTTGGGTTCTTTTGGCCTGTGTGGGTGCTGATAGATCTGAAATAGTTACTTAGAAGAAATGAAATGTGTTTTATGGAGTAGCTTGAAGCAGCACCTTGAAATTTGTTGCATGATCTCACTGTTGCTGGCTGTAGCCACGACAGGTTGCCTTTTATCCTAAGCAGTCAGATGTGGGCAGAAGGATGTGGCAGCAGTACAGCAACTGTACTGATGGTGCTTCTGCAAATCCTGTGCTTTGACTCTAGTCCCTGGTCTCCTTCTCTCTGTCTTGTGCTGTATTCTTCCTTGAAAACGTCATAGTCCTCTCTTCCTCTGTCACCTATGCCCAGGTCTCTTGTTTGTGGGGAGCAAGGATTGTCTGTTAAATGGGCTTGAAATTCTTGCCGTGCCATGGGTACCTCCTGAGAGGTACTTAAGGAAGGTGAGGTTTACTTAAGGAGTCTCTCTGGATGTCTGAAATCACCCCAGGGGAGCTCAGATTTAGGAATGTGCTCTGAGTTAGTGGCAGGAGAAATGAGTTTTTCTCTAGGGAGAAGTCTGTGCAGAGAGCAGTATGCTTAGGCTGAAAGTTGTCTTTGCACAGGCTGTAGCCACCCTGACAGTAGTTATGGTGGTAGCAGTACCTAGAGCAAACACCTCATTGCACTCATTTTCCTAGGAATCACTAGTTGGTTAGTACTGCTGAATTTGGCTCTGGGTCAGTGTTGACCCATAATGCTGCATAAGGACACCTTATTGTACTATATACACCTCTACCAGAACCTCTTTTGGTCCTAAACTTTCATGGCTTTTTTCCCCTGTTCAGTATCATAGAAGCATAAAGAAACTATTTTACAGCATCTTTTACTTTTTGAAGGAGTTTATATCTTTTCTCTACTTTGGGTGGTAGCATTAATGCTTTCACATAGTAAGCACTTAACTGTGGCACCTGCTATATTTATCCAGAGGCCACAGGGCTCCTGGAGGGTTAAGTGCTGCTCTTGACCTTGATTTGAGCCTAAATTTTATCTTTGTCCAGTCTGAGTCAATATAGGCAGCAGATATACTTGTGCAAAGGAAAAGGAGTGTGACATCTTGGAACAGGCTGCCAGAGCCAGTAGCAGTGAAGCTCTTTTGCAAAACCCTCCTGCCAGAGCTGACAGGGACTTGTTAGCCTGTGCTGTTAGGAGGAGGATGGAACATTGCCTTTCTATGACTTTGCAGGATGGATCCCTTACCCTTTATGCTAACCTCTCTTGCAGAAAGTAATGTACAAAAGACTAAAACAATTACATAATGTTCCTAGAAACTTTGAGTTCTCTGGGAAATGTAATTAGCTCTGTTTTCCTCCCCAGCCACCAGTTCTCCTGAGCAGAAATTGACACTTCTGGTTGAAATCGTTGCTGACACATCTGCTTAGCAGTGTAGTCCATGTCCACTTAGGAGAACTGCCGTGCACCCTGGATGGAACGAGGCAATGAAGCTCTCTTTTATTAACTGGAGCAAAACTTCCCCGAAGTAGTGTACTAACCACCAGCTCTTTAGTCTTGTTCTTTTCCCTCTAGCCCACCCAGTCAACTAAAAGAGCAGGATGTCTTCAGCAGAGGAGCAGGAGAGCACCTTGTGTAAGAGCTGAGCACTGATCTGCAGGGGGAGTTAACTAATACCTGTTCTTTACATCAAGCAGAGAAGGGATAAGTAAGCTTACTCACCCTAGAGGAATCCCCTGAGTGTGTACTTGGAATGACAGGGGTCAGGCACCCATCTTCCATGTTGTGAATGACAGCTGAGCCCTTCTTGAAAGCTAATTTTAAAAAGTCTTTTCCTCTAAAACAATTCCTGCAGTTTTAAAAACTGATTTGTTTGTACTGTTGTTGGATGTTTGTCCTAACTGTTACATACCTGTGAAGAGTTGTAGCTGATGTGATTATTTTAATTGTTTGTTTGTTTGTTTGTTTTCTGGAATTGCACTTCTGCTGCTGTCTCCTCTCATCTTCTATTCAGCTCCTGAGACAACACTGGAGAAAGGGAGCCTGTGCAGCAGAGTTCTGTGGGACTGTTGTGGTAGCAGGGACTCAACTCCTGTACTGCATGCACAGGTAGATAAATATGATGGCACTGACCATCTTAGACCTCCCAGTGCAAAGGCACAAAGGCTCAGGAGGCCAGAAAGCAGCTGTTGTTCCCTAAGGGATGAAAGCAGCGTTTCCAAGAGAGTGGATGTGTTGCTGTCCTTGGAGTTCTGAAACTGCTTCCTGACAGATTAGCCTGGGGAAGTCTAATGTACAGTTGCAAAAGATTGAATCAGCGAATGTTACTGCTGAACAAAAAAGCTCTGTTTGGTTAACTGGTTTTGGAAACAGACCTCTTTCTTAGACTGAAGTAAAAACATACACAAGACCTGTACTTTTTTACTATGCATAAAGCAGCTTGCTGTCAGAATAAAAGCTTCTTATGTTCTTAGCCTTGAAGGGTATGCTTGTGTGCAGAGCATATGCAGGCGCACACAAGACCTCACCCCTCCTTGTGTTACCAACACATAAAGAGACCCTAAGAGTTGATTCTGTCAATGCATACAACCTGTCTACAGCGAGCAGAGACATGCCAAAGAGTCTTGCTCCAAGGCACCCACGTACTGCAGTGCAGTGCCATGCCATATGGATGATAACACACGGATGGAACTGCCACTTGGGTCTGACTGCGATCAATGTCATGGTATTCCTTGCATTGCTACTTTCAGGTCACGTCATCTCTAGCTGCCTTATACGGCTCTGCTCCTGTGTGTTAAGCATGTGTAACTGCTCTCAGGACTACATGATTTAAACACTCTTAAACTTAGAATCATGGAATGCACTGGGTTGGAAGGAACCCTTGAGGGTCATCTCGCCCAGCCCTCTTGCGCTGAATACAATCGTGCCGTTGGTTTACAGCAGGACTCTGGCTGTGGGGAATGTGCTCAGTCAGTTACCGGGGTCTGACTGTTCTAAGGAAACACACTCTTTATAAAGTATCTGAAGTCCACTCAGCTTAATGGGCACACATGTAAGTGGAAGACTATTTGGAATGATTTTGTCAGGCCTTTGCCCCTGTCCCAGGGTATAATTCAGCTGCAGATGAAGAGGAGCTACCAGTTTTCAAAACCACTTTGATTCTGAAGTTCAGCAGACACTGTCTTGTCTTCTCAAGGGTATTCTAATGTGTTTTTAGGTGTGTGAGGTTTACAAAAAGTCCACTGTAGGAAGGGATTTCTGAAAGTATCCTGCCAGGAATTATTGCCATCAGATCTGCCATAAAACAAAGATTTTGTTTCCTGCTGAGGGTGGTGATGGCGTTGCCCCCTCTGCCTTCAAGTTGCTCAACCTGGACATAAGAGGTGTGATTTCAACCAGTCACAGTCTCCAGGACATCCCCCTGCTGCAATGTGCAGGGACTAGATCAGATTGCTCAGAGTCCCTTCAGGTTTGACCTTGAATGTCTGTAGGGATGGGGCCTCCACCGTCTCTCTAGACAATCTGTTGCAGAGTTTCACTACCCTCATTGTAAAGAACTTCCTCCTGCCTCAGATATACCCTTACCTGTGCAGTCAGAGCCTCCCCCCCAGCTGGCAGCTACTTATCACAGCAGCCAACATTTGCATTTACCTGCATCTGCTGCTGCTGAAGGTGGTGATCACTGCACACCTGTGACTTGTGCAAGAGTGGGTGAGGCACTTCTGTGGATAGGGAATACAGAACTGCTTCTCCTTCCCCTTGGATGCTGAGGCAGACTTGAACACATGCAGATGGTCCCCGGGGCAGAGCTGTGTGGTTGGGAGCAGGAAGACTTGCAACAGGAGTCGCATGCCCGCTGTGTGTACCAGATGGGTTAGTAGCTTGAAAGCTTGCTCCTGCATAATAGATAAGCTTGTCCAAAGAAGTGGCAGGCCAGATTTCTGTGAGTCAGCTGCACCACCAGATACTTTCTAGGATGACAAAGTGCTCACTTAAGTGCACAGAGCTATGATCAGAAGCCTGTATTACAAGCAACCCCCCCAACCCAGCATGCATTATTAAGCTTTTCCATGATACTAGGTTTCTCTCTTTGTTCATCCAGAGTCTCAGCCAGCATGAGTGGCCTCACTATGCCCATGGGGACGTGCCTGAGAAGGGCTGTAGAGCTATAGCTCCCAGATCCTTACTGTGAGATGGTTCCTGAAGGCTTTCAAAATAGCTCCTCTGGTGACTACTTTCTGTCTCAAAGTGGAGCCACTCATAGGGATGATTCGGTACTGGGACTGCAAATGCTGCCTCTGGGGCTAAGGAATTTCTGCCTGTTAAGGCAACTTCATTAATATGTTTGTTGAATGCCCTGACCAGATTATGAGCCTGGCATTGGAATTAAACTGCCTTTGTTTCTTTACCGCAGACCTGAAAATTTGTGGCGTAATGACACATTTTCTGCAGACACAGGAAATGCTAACTGTGTGTGTTCTGGGTAGCACTCTGGCTGTGCATGGCCTTTGCACAGGGACACCTGTGATGTACCAACCCTACAAACCACCTGATTGCAGGTGGAGTTGCCAAGGCTGCCTCTCCTTCCCTCTCCATGGGCATATGCCGTTGCTCTCGTTACAGTTAAAGGCACATCTCTGAGAGCTGGTGACAGTACAGCAGTACCGAGTCACAGAAAACAGATTTATCCTTCCAGCCTTTATAATGCTGTTCTCCACGGAACTGTGGCATTAGTAATCTGGCACAGGAGTTAGCAAACTGCTGGTCAACAGTGCTTATTGTGCAAGAGCTGAATCCTGGGCAAGCATCCCTGATGAGGATGCTGCAAGTGTGGATTTAATGAAGCTGCAGAGGTGACTCCTGCAGCTGCATCCTCCTTGCTGTTGCTTATGAACAGGCATATCCTTGACTCTTTCAGACCTAGGGAGAATATGCCATGCTGCTCTGTGGAGTCTGCTGGGTTGAAATGGGGTGAGTGAGTCAGCAGAAAAACATTGTCAGGCTGCTGCGAGCAGGCGGTGGTAAAGGGTGGTCCCATAATATGCTTTTCACAGAGCTCTCTGGAATTTTGCTGTATGGAATTTATTCTCCAGAAGGAGAATAAGGCCGGGATGAGTGTCACACTGCTTATGTAATAAACACGAGATTTCTGAGTTAGCTTGTGATGGTATTGCAGAAAGGACTGTCTCTTTCTCCAGTTACATTAGGGTGGAGCTAGACCTGTGATTTATGAAGCAAAATGTAAACTATGTCAGGAATCATGCCAACCAAAGTGTTTTCTTTTTGGATTAGAAGGCAGTGTTAAGCAACATGTGATTGCTATGGGATAGACTACAACAGCAATTTCATAACACCACTCATAAATGGGTGTGCTCTGGATCTTTCTGCAAGGTTGTTTGAAATGTTTGAGACAGATGAGTGACACCCACCAGGTTGGGTGCACCAGGATGCTAGTGGAGGTGGCACTAGTTTCTTGCCTTTCTCTAGGTAGGGTCACCAGCCTCTTCAGAGCTTCTTTAGGGCTCTTGGGTGCTCTGCTGTATGGTATAATCAAACCTGCAAGCTTGTTGTGGATCCACTACATTGGGAAAAAGATAATCTTAGGTAGCTGTGGCTGAGCCTTCCTCTCATCCCTGCACTCAGAGGTGTAACCCACTTTCTCTTTGGCAAGGATATATATCCTGTTTAATCTTCATCTGTGCCTACAGGAATTGCTGCCCACTCTACTGGCTGAGACAATTACATGATGGCTTCCTTGCCCATCACAGTTGGTACGTGCTGGGTGAGCCCAACCAGAGCCCGGATAATGTACAGCCAGAACAGGCTGGGGCAGGAGGTCTGTCCAGCTGGCATGCAAGAGTTGGAGGAGGATGTTTCTGTGGCCTTAGGCATGTTCTCTGCACAGCAGGGTGATAAAGCCTTTGAGTGACATTTTTAAGGTGGTTACCATTTAGTTCCCTTTTGTGTTGTTAATTGTTCAAATGTGATGCAAGTGCTGTTGTTTTCTTCTGCGCTGTGCCTGTAAGCAAACAACCAGCTTCAGGCATGGAGCTCATCTCACCTACCTGTACACACCTTGTGCAGGCTCTTCTCTGACAAGAGGCAGCATTGGTTTCAGCAGCCCTGTCTTTCTGCTGCTGCTCTCTACTTCTCTGTCGCTCCCTTAAATGCCCCTGATACAACTGGTCTCCATCTTCCTTGTAAAGGGGATTGGGGAACTCTTCCTTGTTCAGCAAAATAATTAGCAAAAAGACCTTTTGAATACAGATCAAATAAGTGATCTGATTTAGCATGAGATCTTGCAGTGATGTCAGTACTTGCTGCTACAGTGAGCTGAGAGGATGTCGTGGGGAGGATTAAGGAGAAGCATTAGCCTGTAGGAAGGTAGCAGAGGTTCCCCTTTCAAATGGAACTGCTGCCAAGAAATATGTTCAACAACTTTGATTAGGTACCTACAGCTGTTTCAGTAGGATGGATGCATGCATTGTGATGCTCAAGTGCCACCAAAGTTATTTTTTTCAGTTTCTTAGAAAACAGGAAAGCTGAATGCAGTCTCTGAAATCTCTTCTTCTAAAGCTCTGTTTATTGTTCCCTGTAATTGATGCTGTCAGAGTGAGTTTCATTTGAATAGAGCAGAGGTCTGTATCAGAGCCAGTCTCACTGTGCTGCCTTTGCAGTCGACACAAACAGGCACAGCTCAGGAAGTGCTGCTGAGGTGGATTGTGCCCCAGGCTTTATGTTTCAGGGCTATATTGCATGCTGTGATAGGCTTGGCTTGCCACTAGTGCCTGTACAGGAGTGTGTTGTGATTTTGTCTGTGGGACACATGGTCCTGCACCCAGCAGTGCTGTGACCACCTCCTGGGAGAGAGTGAGGACACAGGGAAATGACAAACCTGCCTGCCTCAGCATCCTCCCACCTGTGTTTCCTGTTCAGAGACTGAGCCAGATCCCAGCTCTGGTTCAGATGTGATTTATGAACCTGTGGTAGGTTCCTTCTCTGTGAATTTGTGTAGCCTTCCCGTGTAAATTTCTGCATTCACAGTGTCCTTTGGCAAGAATTCCTTATGTGAAGGATCCTGAGACTGGATGAGGTAAACACCCTTCGTACTGAATGAAATGGTCATAGTCTGGCAGAAGAATCTAGAGCTACAGATTTTGTTTCAGGTTCCCTTATTCAGTGATAGGTGAGAATGAGCCTTCTGCTCAGAAAGCTGTGTTTCATGTCAAACCAGCTGGAATGGGAGCCTTGCATGCTCATGAGTTCTAGTTGAGGATCCACCAAATGAAATGAAAATGCATCAGTTTGTATGAAGTGGCACTTGCTGAGCGTGGAAACTGGGGAAGGCAGAGACGTTTGGGCTCTAGGGCATGGCTAGGGCATAGTACTTTGGCATACTACTTGTCCCAGTTTCTCTAGAAAGGGGATGCTGGGAGGCCAAGTGTGGCTGTTAACTGCTCTGAAAGTTTGCTCGAGCGCAAACTCTCTTCATGCAGGGAGAGTTGTGCACACAGAAGGAGAACAAACACGAGACAATTGCATTTCTAGCAAAGCCTGTGTGCTTGTCTGCTTGTCTAACTCGTTTGGTAAAAAGTTTGCCTTTAAAACGAAGAAAAAGGCAAGAGTAATAAAAACAACAGCTCTTCAAACACATACCTAAGGGGTAGTGTTGTTCTTAGCAGAAGTTTTATTGATGGCAACTCAGATCTCTTAATTCCATTTAATTTCCTGTCTTTTGAATACTTTGATGCTATAGAATCATTTCTGTGACAGAGTTGGATTGGAGAGCAGTCATTGGAATCTCCAGCACACTGCATTCGGAAAGCAGTGTTGTAATTTTTCCAGTATAAAGACAATTTCCAGGTCAGCCTTTCACTGGATTATGTTGCAATTATGTGCACATGTCTTGGAAGAGCCCTCTCTTCTCCCTGCTCACACCAATAGGTAATAGCTGAAATATCTCAAAGTGCTTGCTTAGCACTTTCAGAGTCTTAAATTTACGTTTTTACCATTAATTGCAGCATGCCAAACTACTGCTGGCTGCATTGCCCTGCTGTGCTAGCTGAGAGCCCTAGAGACTGGTGCCATTGAGATAGGCTTTCTGGTTGTACCCTTGCAATGTATGTTGGTTTTGCTGGGGCAGCTCTCGAGGTGTATGAATTGGTGCAGTTCTACATACCAAGCAGTTGTTCAGCAGTGTGTGCCACCTGAACTGCTTTTTTGTTCTGCACAAACATTAGATCCTTTTAGATTGTTTCTCAAAAAGTACTTGCTTTATATGAAGGAATTGCAAAACAAACTTTTCCAGGTACTTCCAGTTCTCTCATATTCTTTAAGGTTATTTTTCAAGTCTCTTAGGCTTAGGAGCAAGTGAGCAGTCTCCATTCCTTTTCTCCTAATCTGTCACTGTGTGTCCAAACTATAACGGCAGTTGTTTTCCTTAGGCATTTTAAACTGGGCCTGACTGCTTTTTATTATTCTAAAGTAGCAAAAAGACTGTGCTATGTAACTGATAATTCTGTGTGTTGACTATTAAAAGCACTGTGAAAACTGAAGAGCATTGTAGAGAAATGCCATTCTTGCAAAGGACAATCACATTAAGGCATTTCGTCGCTTTGTAGTTTCTTGCTAGCTGACCTATATTAAGAACTTGAGACACCATAGGATTTAGTGTAGAAAACAAAAAACAAAGGAAAATGGTTGGCATGGGTGTGGTCAGTTGTAGTAGTCCAGTTATGGAGGTTTCAGGGTAAGATGTACACTAAATAGTATTTTGGAGACACCAATTTACAGACTCTTGAAAGAAGTCCCCTTGTGCAATCTACACTTAAGTGATTTCTCTCTTGTTGCAGCTGGGAAAGAGGGGGTGCTTTGCCTCTTGGCCAAGAAATTAAGGGACAGAAAAGAAACAAGCCCCAAGAGCATTTTGTGAGCTGGATGTGGCAGTGCAGGGAAAATGGTTTCAGGCAATGACAGATTCAGTGTGACTGAAAATGTGCTTTAAGCATATGATAAAGTGTAGCTCTGTGCTGATGGTGAAGTTTCTACCACTAGATGTATGGCTGAAGAGCTTCAGCTGTGGTGAGGAAACTGCACATGCTATAACAAGCTGTTGAGATAATCATGTCTGATGGTTGTGGGAGGCTTGGAACTGGGAGTAACATCCTTGAAAAGTCAAGAAGCTTGCCGTGCAATCGGATTCAGCAAGAAGGGAATATGTGCACACCCTGGAATAACTTCTACAAGTACCACTGAGTGCTCTTCTGTTTGCTGGAACTGGAAACACTGCTGGCTTTGGCCCAGAGTTTTTAGTCCTCTAAGTCATAAACCCACAATTATGTCCAAAAAGGAGGGGTTTATGCAGTGGAAAGTTGTGAAGAACTGGGTTCAGATAGATCCAAGGTCTCGCAATGCCAGGACAAGGGGCATTGGGTTCAAATGGCAGAGGGGAGATTGAAACTGGATGTTAGGAGGAAGTTGTTTGCAGTGAGGGTGGTGAGGGGGTTGCCCAGGAAGGTGTTCAAGGCCAGGTTGGAGGAGGCCTTGAGTGACCTGTACTAGTGGGAGGTGTCCCTGCCTATGGCAGGGGGGTGGAACTGGCTGATCTTTGAGGTCCCTTCCAACCTTACCATTCTATGATTCTATGATGCAGTCCTTGTCTTTGAGCACAGGTGCCTGATGCTTTGCTCTGTGAAGTGTACCTCAGGACTGTCCTTCTAGGGTCCACGTGTTCTGGAGCTCCTGAAGTACTGGAAAGGCAATGCCTGCTTAGGTTTGACTTTACAGTTTACCTGAAGATCTCTTGGTAGCAGTTGAATATCAAGCACCTCTCTCCTAGCTCAAACTGCTTCAAATCCTCACAGGAGCCCAAGGTTTTCCAGGGCCCCAAGTAAATCTCTTCAGAGTGGTGAGCAGGAAGGGTCCTTGCTTGCCGCTGCTTGGCGAATGCCTAACAGCTCTGTTCTGTGAGCAGTGGCAGCTACCTTGGTCTCCACTTCCTCTGGCTTTCTTTTAAGGCACATTAGACACCTGTTACCAAGTGTACATCTGACTGCAGGAGTAGTTGTCAGCCTCTGGACACAGATTTACAGGGATCTAAAGCATTGGTTAAATAGCTGCATTTGGGAGGAGGATATTAGATATGCCTTGCTGAGGTGACACCTCTCAAGGTTGGTTTAGGCATACTCTTATCTATGGTAAGGAGAGGGTTTGGAATTCCCTCATAGCATGCTGAGTGTCTGCAGTGATTAACAAAATACTTCTGTTTCCCAGGCAGGACTGTTCATGTTAGTGCTGAGAGAGACACTCTGCTTTTGAGTGTGGCTGCTGTGCAAGCCTGCATATGCAGAGTGCACAGGGGAAGTGGTTTGGGTTTCCTGCTCTGAGGAAGGTGTGTCAGCAGCAGAGTACTGGGTGCTCGACACTTGCAGTTTTGAACTTGCCAGGTTGGCACTATGGTGAGTATCCTTTCAAGGCTGGCTTAAAAGAAGGGTTTTTCCCAGGTTACAATTAGTACCCATATTGAAGTGTCTGCATATACGCAATTTAATTTTAGCTTCACTTTAAAAAGTACTTTTTACTCTAGCCCGAAGACCTATATAAAACTTAAGCTAATTGACTGGATAATCAAGCTAGATAATCCTTTATATAGTTAAGTATGGTTAGTTAGTAGTGCAACACATTTGTTTATTACTTTATTGTTTTCTATCTTCATAGCAAAGAAATATTTTTTATTTGTGTTTCTCGAAGTGAAATTGAGTTCCTGTTCTGGCAGGTGAGTTCACTGAACTTTCATAATGGAGTTATGAGAATGGAAGATGTTTAAAATGTGGGTGCACTTCTTTTTGGTTTTTGGAAATTCTGATATCCTTAGCTAATATAATATCCTAAGTATATCTTGTCAGGTATAGGGTGATGGTAATGGTTTGGTAGTTACCTGTGTCCCCATTCTGTGGGGAACTAGACTCAGTCTTCCAGACTAGACTCAGCTGGCTGGAAGTTATGAAAATGAAGCTCTATTTACAGCATAGCACAATTTACAAGCAGATATATACACAATATGCACAAATATTTACAGCTATATACAGAAATGTACAAGTTAAAGATAATACGGAAACACAATCCCCCTCCCAGAAATCAGAGTCCCCAGGAGGGGCTCCCAACCACCCTTCCACCTTCTTCCCCCTTACCCCAGGGTCTGCCTTATGTGCAAGATGAGTTTGGAGGATGGGCAAGGGAGGTTAGAAACAGAGTGATAAGTTGGGTTACACAGCAGAAACCCAGGGAGAAGAACACAGACACTGAACTCTGACTGATAGAGACTCTCTGTGTTATTTACGTTTGTGTCCTTGTTTTTGTCCATCTCAGCAAGCTTATGAATGAAGCAGACATCTCCGTTGTTTGCTTTTCACAGCCTATCATCTAATTTTATATTATATATATAAAACATGTTAAATATAATTTTATAATGTTAAAATATTCCAATGAGCCTCAAAGCAGCACAGCCATGCACTTGGTCTATCCCTGTTTACATCAGTGTAACTGCACCAAATTACAACAGCACAATCTGTGGGTTTTTACCTTGTGTCCAGGCTTGTGAACGTTCCTGTTAATTTGAACAGCAAATTTTGTCTCCACTTTGAAATCACACACCTCATGTGTCTTAAATAAGAAATGGCTTCTAGTAAAAGAAGTGCTTTGGTGCAGTGTGCTTTGGTTTTGCAGGGAACTCTGTGGCTTTTGGGCCGTGTCATCCTCCAGACGTTTAGTTTTGCAGGCTTTCATGGGAAATCTTCCTTCAGTTTTCACCAAATGCTGAATATTTGTGTTTATGTAGTTCCTCATGTTTCTCTGTGTGGGTTTCTATGATCATCTGTTTCAGCATTTTGTTATCTCCAGGGGAGTTATAAAAATAAGCTCCTAATTAATTTTTTAGCATTCAGTTGTGTGAATAAATATTTTAGAATTATGAACAGATTCACTGGTTGATGGTTTTCTTATTTAAATGAAAGTCTCTGTTTGATTGCTGACATTTTGACAAGTCTTTTTGTAAGAACAAACATTGTGTAAGGCAGCACATTATTGGCAGCCGAGTTACTAAAGACTGGTCAAAACCAGGAGATCATACCCAAGAAGTTGGACACTTCCAATCCAGCTGTAGCCTTTGAGGACTGGAATAATTTGTGCTTATTGTATTGCAGAATATTAGTTCCAACAAGTTCATGCTTCAAGAAGTCAGGTTGCTAATAGGCTGAACTCATGGACATCAGTAAATCAAAGAGGTTTTGGGCATCTTTTCTCTCAATGATTCTTTAGATGCCCCTTTCCATGGCTGATTCCTTTGCTTCAGTACAGTGTCAGTGTAAGGTACACAGAGCAGTAAGCTTCTGTTCAGCTGGAAAGGTTAGAAACTTCCTTTAAAGGGTAGCTGAGTTTCTTGTTTCACCTGGAGCTTTATGGAAAAGCTACAAAATTTGTAAAGTTCAGAGTTTTACAGCCAGGTGTTTGAACTTAAAGGTTTCGACAGCACTGTCTCATCTCTGAGTTATATTTCATTGTGCTAACCACGGCAGTCTCGGAGTCTGTTTGGAGCAGAATAACTACCCTAAAGTGACTATCCATAGCATTAATATTGGGATTTTACAACTTCTGCATTAATTTCCCAGTTTCCCCAGGAGCACTTGCTTCCTACATACTTTTCTTAATGTTTTGGTGTTAGAACAAGATCTCAGTAAGTCTCATTTTGGCGATTTTGTTAATATGGTAGAAGTGCTCAATATGCATCTTGACGTTTTCATTTGAAACCTAGTGGAAATGGTTTTCTATGGTTTATTCTAGCAATGGAGTCAGTTGATTACTTAGGAAGTGTTGGTGCTTTGTTGATACTTACTTAAACACTATGAGGTTTCATTTTAGACACGATAGCAAGACGTCTGGAATTCAGAGTACTTTACGCTGGTANCGTGCCTATGGCAAGGGGTTGGAACTAGATGATCTTTGAGGTCCCTTCCAACCTTACCATTCTATGATTCTGTGATCTAGAGATGTGGCATGTAGAGAGGTTAGTGTAAACAGTTTCTTAGCTTCTTTGTTGATCTGCCCTTGAGAAGACACACTCTGTCTGAGAGAAGAGTCTGAAACCTGTTTTGCCATGAACACTGTTGACACTCTGCCTGCATGCTCCTGCCGTCACAGCTGTGGTAACTGCTGCTTTGTGCTGGCTGGGCCAGCTCACAGTGGTTATTGTAAGGGCTAATGAATGATGGCTTTTCGTGCTGTGTGGTCGAGCGCATCTGGGAGTGAGACAACACTGGCAGCTAATTGGCATGGCCATTGATCAGGCTGCTACAAAACAGGACCTTGTGTTAGGCATAAAAACACAACAGCAAGGAGCTCTCATCCCTTGCTCCTTACTGGTGTTCCTAGCGAGAATTACAGACCTCAGCCTCTGATAGGATACTGAGGTCTGCTCTACCACATCCATTTTTCTCAGTGAATGCCACAAAGAATTTTGAAGGTATTAAATCCTGTGATGTAATCTCATCTCTAGAAATTTGTGTTAATTGGTAGTTTATGGAGTTGTATCCATCTGTCTGTGCTCCGCTTTCCGTCCTGGAGCACTTGCATACTTGAGTCTTGCACTGATCCTGTTAGTGAGTGTTGAGGACAGACAGCCCTGCTGGGAAGGTAGTGCTGAGCTATTTCTCCGAAACGGTGCTGGTGGTCCCAGAAATGGTGGTCTTAGTTATGACTCAGACCTTTTTGTTTCTTTAAGCTTGAAGGAAAGAGAGTCGTGAGAAATAAGCAAATTTCAATAATTCTGTAAGGAGGGCACAGCAAAGATCATAGCAGTTTAGCTCCCCCCATAGAGCCTCTGGAGGCACTCCCTTTCCCCAGCACCCTGCTTTGTGCCAGCGCTGGAAGCAGACAGCTGCCTTGGCTCCGAGGTTGGCAGCACTGGTGGGAAGGGCAGAAAAGGCTGCTCATCATTACAAACCCAGTGGTACCTTTGAGTGGATTGGAGCAAAAGGAATAGAAGGGAAATAGCATCTTTGGACTGGTGACAAACAAATTACTCCAAAACATTGCAAAGATAAGACTGATGGACAGCCCACCAACAAGATAACACTTCTGTGCTATTTCTGTCGCTGCTCGGTGTTTGTGTTAGCAAGAAGGAAAAGTAAAGTCTGTTTGTCCTGCTTACCTTTGATAGCAGTGAGGTTTTAAAATAGAGAGAGCCTGAATATTATTTCACACAGTATCACAGTATCAGCAAGGTTGGAAGAGACCTCAAAGTTCATCAAGTCCAACCCATTACCACAGACCTCAAGACTAGACCATGGCACTGATAGATATCAGGACAAAGTAGATTCTGTCACAAGTAAACATGCCATGCTATGATTTTTTTATCTGTACAAACTTTGCTGATTTGTGGATGGGTGCTCTGAAATTTACATCTTTCAAAGTTTGCCTTTTCCTTCTTCTTAGAACAACTTTACATCTAATATTTATTTTCTGAAGAGCGTGTGGATATTGTTTGTTTGAACTTTTAAACTCATGTTAAAAAATAAGCATGCCAAAGGAGGATTGTGTTCATAGTTCACTGAACGAGCTAAGAAAATGTAAATGAAATAAGCCTTTAGATTTTTTTGCCTCCTCTGAGCAGCCAGATGCTTTGCAATCTTTTTGCAAGCAGTATGTAGAAAAAGCAGTGGCCTGCTCCGTCATTTGGTTGATTCTCCAAAAGCAGTGGGAGAAAAAGAAAACAACATGGTTATGTAATCAGTAATTTGATGCTGTAAAAAGAGAAGGGGAAATATGGTGGCTTAAAAGCTTGCTGTGGGATTACAGTTGTTTTTAGCACTGTGGTTAAGCGTCTTTTAGTGCAGTGCCTCTGAACTCCCATAACCGATAACTTGACTGCTGAATCAATTGTGTGATGATCGATTGCCACGAGCAGTTCCTTGGAGAGCACCATGGATTCCATTTGTGTGTCTCTGTTGAGTGTAGTGGTCTTTGCTGTTACGTTGTCTGGTGGCACCCAGCGCTGTATGTGATGAGCACATACCAAAACGGTGTACACACAGGGAATGGTGAACAGGATACACTCGCTAGAAACATTTCTGAAGCACGCTTTCAAATGTAGAAGGCAGCACTGGTCCTCTGGTTTGCTGCTGATCTTTGACTGTTGTTTTGCTTTTGCCATAAGTAAAAGATCTATTATGAACAGATTAAGATGAGATTATTTTTCTGTCTAACAGCACTACTCTATTTATAACGACAAATCTCTTTTTTTTCCCCCTCCTCCCCTGCATCTGTAACAGCTAGCCGATGGCGGAACCTCTTCTCTACACCTGTCTCCTTGGCTTTTCCCTATAGTCCTGTTGCAAGACTCACCCCATATACCAATGGCTTTAACAGTCCCAGCTTCTCTAAAACCTCCAGTAAAGCAATACTAACACCTGAACGGACAGGTAATGCTTATCTTTTTATTGATTTCAGCACTTACAGAATTGCCTCATTTAATCTAATCTTGCTGGCATTTAACAGCAGAGCACACTCTTCAGGTGTTGTACAGGCTCTCATCTCAGGGGAAGATTAATTACCTACAGCTGGTCAGTTGACTAGCAGTGTAGGTTATCTTCTATATTATACAGCATGCTATAGGGAGGTGATGCTAGTAAGCAGAGCCTGTTTCTCAATAATAGGGTACCTGAGTGTATCACTGCAACTGTCTCATCTTAAACAGTCCCCGGATTTGTCTGCCCCTTACAACTCATTCGAGCCCCATAGTGCCCCTTCCTTATGTCCACAGAAACATTTGTGCAACTGTGTAATGAAGTTGCAGGGAGCACTTCTCTGTAATAGAAATAGCTGGCAGAATCACATCTGCTCTCAAACTGATAGGAATATGGGTACTGAAGGTGAGATACAGCTCCAGACTGGATGCCTGGCTTAGGTGTCTCTGTGAGTGAGATGCTTAAGCTTCCTTGTTCAGTGGGATGTAGTTTAGTCCTTAACTGAAGGCATCTAATGCTATTCCAGATACCCTCAGGTACCTTGTCTAGCTTCCCACTGCTGCTCCAGAACAGCACGGCTGTTACTACCTCTGCAAAGCCTTGGGGACCATTGTAACTTGCAAATTCTAAAAAGAGAAGATGTTTACACCTTACAATCCTTTCAAAGCAAAGTAATCCCCTCTGTGTTCTTCTCTGTTGGAGATACTGTTGAAGAGCAGCTGAGTTTAGGATGAACATGGCTGTTTTGAGCAGTGCTGAAGGATGCAGACATGTCTGTGGTACAAGCAGAGCTGATGACCCATAGTCAGAGTGGAGTTTGCCCTACAGGCTGTGGACCTGTGGTGCCCTAGAGGATATTAGAAAGTTATTTACTGTTTTATTTAAAGAATTTTTGGTTAAAGTTGGGCAACAGCTTGCTTATGCAACTAATTTCAGTTTAGTTTATTTTTTACTGTCATAGAAGGAAAATTTAGAATCCAGAGCTCCTTCCAAAAGGTAGCTCTGTGAAGGAGACAATGCTTTCCTGTTCTCGCAGGATGCTTGGTCTTAACTGCCCTTGTCATTGATTTATAGGAAGATTATACACAATTTAAGAAAAAAAAAATAGTAAAATTTAGGCAAATGGCTCTAATACAAAATCTGAGCCCTGAGCAGAGGTTGATGACCAGAGTTAATGACTCGCTTTCCAGAAGTGAGCAGGGAGAACCTCAGTCCCATGGGGAGGATTCAAAGGCAGATGTGTTTAGACTACACTAATGAGTCAGAGCTGTATCAGACCTTCATTGGGTAAATTATTCATTGTCTGGGCTATGTGCTGCTATTTTGGGAGCAAGCAGAGGAATTCACGATCCATTGGTACACTTACTGCTTCTCACTACTTGTTGGCAGACTGCACTGTGCTTCTGAAAGTTTGCGTTGTTATACAGGAAATGTTTTAAGCTACTGTAATGTGGAGGGCAGATAGCTGTGAATTAAAGGTGGCCAGACGTGTTCATGGACTAAAGGTTATGTTTTCTTACATAGGTTACATTTCTAGAAGTTCCCCTTTGAGCCCACAGTCATCCATAGACAGTGAGCTGAGCACCTCGGAGCTAGAGGATGATTCCATCTCCATGGGATACAAACTGCAGGACCTCACTGACGTTCAGATCATGGCTCGTCTGCAGGAGGAGAGTGGGTGCCTTTCTTTCTGTTTTCAAAATAGACTGAGGAAGATTCCCTACAACAGTCTGGTTTCAGTCAAGTGGATCTTTCTTAATCAGTGTTGTCTCTAGAGTGGCAGGTGGGAAAGCTTTTCACTTGCACAGGGAGGGTGCACATCTTGTTTGGTTCAGATTAATGGTACTGGAGCTTTCACAACTTCTATAGAATCCCAACTGGTAGCTCCATATCCATTGAGTACATTTAGGTTTAGATGATTTACAGTGTCTTACCACATTAATTATATTTAGTGGTTGTTGGTTTGCTGGTTTGTTGGGGTTTTTTTTGTGGAGGGAAGATGTTGAAGTATTTTCCTCCTACATGTATTTCATGAGGACAGTTAAAATAAACAGCTCTTGTGAATTTCTCTGCCTGTAGTTTGATTTTCTTAATTATCAGAGGAATTTTGAAATTAATTACCCTTTAAGTCATTAATTGAGGCATATGAATTTACCATTTTGGTTTAAGGCTAGTGATTACACAAAATTATAAGCCCAAAAGCTTGTTTGACATGGATTATAATTTGGTTTGATAGTAGCTTTTGGAAAATGCCTTCATAATTAAAAGGCGTTTGACTTAGAAGTCTTTCTCGTGTCCTGTTAGTGCCGTGTGAGACATCAAGGAAAATAGGAGATGAAAACCAAGAGCAATTCAGAAGTGGGGGCTGAGGGGAAAATGACAAGTAACAAGCTAGTTGATAAAATAAAGATAAAATATAGGGAAGAAATGAGGGCTACAATCTGGCTGCAGCAACCAGATTGAGCAGGCTGGAGTGATGCACTTGTTAGCATTTGAGCTTGCTGGAATGTCCAGTGTCCCTTGTTATATTCAGCAAATAAGTTAGCTAGCATGAGCCCTTACATGGCAGCTGAATTCTCAGCTGGCTAATACATGGGGCCACAGCTTGGAAAATTTCTGATATTATGTGAGAGTTATAAATAAAATTGTGACTATCAAAGGATTGCACTACTTAAGTGGCAGCTGTGCTCATCTCCTTCAGACTGAGATTTAAAAACAGACTTCAGATACTTAGCTCTTTGAGGAATCAGGTCATTGGTGAACTGCAAGGAAAAACACTGTTTTCTCCTGATCTGCGCCAGGTGTAACGGTTGTAATCTCGTCCTTGTAGCAGCGGCTGGTACGGAGCGTTTGAGTGCGTGATGGTTGTCGTCCACTTAATCCCGTGGAAAGTGGTGGCAGGATACGTGCATGTAGGCACACTCTCCTCACAGCCACTGACAGAATCTCCCACTCGAGGGCAGGGGGAAAGCATATTAAGAAGTTTCTACGATGAAGCAAAGACATCTGTCAAAGCTGAGGGCTTTGGGTCAGTCTAGGAAAGTTGTTATCCGCAGCTGTTATTGGTGGAGTTACTCAGGTCCTGGAGATACAATCTGTTTTTGCCCTGCCTGCTGTGCAGCAAGAGAAGAGTGGGTGGAAGTGCAAGGGATATAGGTGTTACCCTCTCACTTCCCTGTAGGAAACTTGCTCTCCTAGGGCAGTGCTGGTAGTGGGATGGTGTCCAAAACCTAATGTTCTGAGAAGGGATTGGTAGCATGTGAGCTTGCCTAAAACACAGCCGCGCTACCACTAAGCCTTGTCCCTGAGACTGACCAGTGCTAGTGGGAACTAAATCTGGTTCAGGAAGGTTGGAGAGACAGAACATTGACATGGGTTACAAGCTTAGGACATGCCATTGTCAGCGCTTTCATTGCGTGAATATAAAGCTTAATAGCATTAACTTGGAGAACTAATGGAGTGAGTGTTAATTTAGGAGTGATTAAAAGTTGTACTTAGGTAGTCTCTCTGTTGTCAGAAAAATAGGTGCCTCCTGAAGGCATTTGTCTTTTGTTAAGGGAGGCATCTAGGAGCTCCCAGGGGTGCTGCATTTGGAGATGCCTGTGTTGTTTTAATATTTTTTATTAAAAAGGGATCTCAAGGGAAATAATTCAGGCTTAGATGCCTGAAAGGTAGATACCGAAAATTAGATCAGATGAATCCTGCTTCAGATCTTCCGCCTAGTGACATTGTAAACCCATTTCTTGCTGTGAAATTATCTACTTACCCGCGTATTTTTCAAGACTGAAGTGCGTGTTAAGAGTTTATCGCTTATCAGGAGCTGAATCGTCCTCCTCTTGGAATTTACAGGCCTTAGGCAAGATTATGCTTCCACTTCAGCATCTGTGTCAAGGCACAGTTCAAGCGTCTCTCTGCACACGGGGAAGAAAGGGACATGCAGTGACCAGGAGTACGATCGCTACAGTCTTGAGGATGAGGAAGAGTTCGACCACCTCCCGCCTCCGCAGCCGCGCCTGACTCGCTGCTCGCCATTCCAGAGAGGGATTCCTCACTCACAGACTTTCTCCAGTATGCGGGACTGCAGGAGGAGCCCTACCTCCCCACAGTTCCCCTCCAGTGCTTATCAACAGCCCTACTGCTCGTCTCCAGCCCAGCCTCCGGAGCAGCAACCCAACAGGATTAATGGAGGTGAGTCACCTTTCCTGAGGAGGGATCTTCTCTCTGTACAAAGCACCAGTGCTGCTTTAAAGGTCAAGTTGTGCTGAGAGGGTTTGGTGCATGACACCTTGGCCAGTCTGTGAGTGCTGACAAGCAGTTTAAGCCTGTAGTTAAATCATGGTATCTTGCTATTAAGTGTTTGCTACAAAATGTGAGCTGTGACTTGGTTGTGGAAGTTGTTGCTGTAGTCTCTTTCAAAGTGCTGCATAGGCTGACTGCAGTGAAGAAGGGAACACAAAAAAAGAGCAGCAGCTGGCAAGACGAAACGATGCAACTTTTAGTTTGGCCTATGCACGTCTGTCATGGATGCAGTAAAGTGCAAAACAGGGTTTTAAGATTGTCGTTGCCTTTTTGTAGTCCTGACTTTGCTGTTAATGTGGCTATGCTGTGAATCCATGGTGAGTGCATACAGTGGGGGTCAGCACGCTGCTCCTGCTCCAGGTCTGGGAGGATAGACATGATGAGTGCTTATGGTGGGGTCAGCATGCTGCTCCTGCTCCAGGTCTGGTAGGATAGACATGGTAAGTGCTTAAGAGGGGGGTCAGCACACCGCTCCTGCTCCAGTTCTGGTAGGATAGACTGTTAAAGTAATGGGAGATTACATTGCTCTCAAACTGTTCTGAGCTATTGACGAGTTTCACACCACATTTGAGATGTATTCCAGAGCCTCCAGAAGATCTGTAGCTCGGTGCTTGGTCCAGACTTCAGTTTCCCTCCATTGTTACTCTCACCTTCCTTTCATTCCCTATTATGATCACAATTTTCTTCCTCCTACTGCACATTTCTTTCCTATTCCCTCAGTCTTTTCCCCAAGCTAATTCAAAACAGTCAGTTTTCAGCCCAGGTCATGTTTGTGACATTACAGACATCACCCTTGGGCAAGAAAATAAACGTATTGTTCAAAACAACACAAAGTTGCTATTTATAGACCACTGCAGGTGTGGATGTTGCCTTCCTGATGAATGCAGTGTGACAGCTCCATGTCAAAAGCACCTGCCTTTAAAGACAGGCATGGCACGGGAGTATAATTGACAAGTGGTAGCTTATAAACAAGCCCGATATTTAAGAGAAGATAGAGGCATGTGGGCATTTGTTGGTGCAACGTATGTGCCACATTAATTTAAAAGTTGCTTTTGTTGCTGGTGAGGCACAAGTATGGGACAGTACTTGACGATGGGCTTGCAGGAGTGTCAGCAAGATAACAAAGAAAGGTTATGGGGCATTTTTGTATTCAAGAGTAGGGGAAAGCTGTGCTGCTGTGATCATTTTATATGGCCCACAAATGCTTTTTGCAGTGACTTATTTTTTGTGTTCCATGTCAGTGGATTGTAAGCATTGAAATTCCCCCATGGAAGTCTGAGAAAGTGCTCAGGAGGGCACTAAAAGATGCTAGGCGCCTGGTTTAGTAACTAAAATGCATATAAATGAGAACAGACCAATTTAGTGCTGAGTTGCCTTTCATTCTCCAGAACTCTGAAGTGCTGGCTAGCCTATTTAGTGTTGCTCAGATGTGGAGCATCAGTACAGATGTGCTGAAGGTCTGATAAACTCGGAAAACTTCAGTAGTTCTTTTAAGGCTGTAGTACTGATGCCTGATGAGGAGTGCCTATGTGTAGGAGCTGAGATGTGGGTAGGTGCATGGCTGTGAAGGGGCTGACTCAGCCAGGCACATACAAGCACCCAGCGCTATATTAGAGCTGCTTTGGCACACCCTGCTTGGCTTCACCACTGCCATGGACAGCCTAGGATCTCTCAAAGGGCACAAGGTGCCTATATGTAGCACTAACGTGAGTGCTGCTGACAGTCTGCTTGCTCTCCATCCACAGGACTGCATTTGAGGTAGTGGAGGGATTGTCTGGGGCAATCTTCTGCCTGTGCTTGAAGTGAGAGTAGTCCAAGATGTTTTCCAACTGTGTTTGAGGCCATCGTTCTGAGCTCACACATTGTTCTTGCCAGCGTGCTGTAGCAAAGTGCTGCCCCTGCTGTGATTTTGATGTCCTGCTCTGTTTTAAATTGCAGTACATCTATTTTAAAATAAAATGCCATGCTTCTGTTTTTTAATACTACAAAATCTAGCCCCCACTCTCAGACTCAGAACTCTTTCTCTAGTAGAGAGGTGGGAAANACACTGCTCTTGCTGCAGCCCAGCACACAGTTGCTGTCTGGGCTGCACTCACACTGCAGCCTCATCTTGAGCTTTTCATCACCCCACACCCCCAGGGCCTGTTCCTCAGGGCTGCTCTCAGCCACTCACCATCCAACCTGTATTTGTGCTTGGGATTGTACCTACCCAGGTGCAGGACCTTACACTTGACCTTCTTGAATGTCATGAGGTTGGCCTGGGCCCACCTCTCCAGCCTGTCCAGGTCCCTCTGGATGGAGGTTCTTGGTGGTTTACTGGTTCACAGTGTCTTTTCTGCTCATGACCTTTCTTGTTCAGTAAGGAATGGAGAACTCACTGTAGGAAATCGTTGCAGAATTCATTAAAGGAGAATAAGATCTTACTTTGTCAGCTTTGAAGTTATATTGAAAATAGTGATCAGTGGGGAGAAGTCATGGAAGGATAACGAAAAATCTGTAGCTATCTGTCGTGGGAGATGCACGGCTGTGAAGCCAGGATGAGATGAGGTAATAATTCTGAATAAAATGGTAATGTTCAACATCAGCAAGTGTAGATATTGACAGTCATGATGAACGGTGTCTTAACTGAAACACTTCTTTTAGTTCTTCATCTGTGTTTGTGTTTTCAGACACTGATCTCTTTGTTGTATCAACTGACAATTCCACAGCAATTCCACAGACATTTAGCTAGATCCTGGTTATTTGGGGTGTCGTAAGTATTATAACCACAGCAAATGTAATGCAGATACTGAAATGAGGTATTCGAAGATGAGGAAGATAAACGAATCCCTTTAACAGGAAATGTCTACATCATATAAGATGCAGTATGTAAGATAGGAAAGTACAGATGTTTTCCTTCTGTTTTCTCCCTGGGCTTTTTGTGCACGCAGTACAGGTTAGGCAGACTTTGCAGAGTTTGCAGGGTTTGTGTGAAAGATTTGTGTGTGTGAAATTGGTGAAATGGTGATACAGATTTCTCTGAGACTAATAATTAGTTTGTTGCATCCCATTTCTTAATGCTCCTGCACCTTTGGTGAGGCTCCTGTGTCCTTTGTTCAAGTAAGATACTGACAGCACTTGCAGAGAATAACAATGAATGGGTAAATGTGTTCTAAGACACTTCACTGTAGAGTCAACTTAAGCCATCCTCCCCAGGAAAGTCTCTCTGGATGAGGTGTTTCAGTAGAGAGAAGATGCTGCTTATCAAGAATCACTACAGAACTCCATCTGGCAGCCCACCTAGAGCATGCCTCTTCTAGGGCAGCTTTGCTCTGACATCAAGGTCTGTGTGCATGCTGCATGGACATTCATCTTCAGCTGCTGATGGTATTAGGTCAGGGAAGGGATAAAAAGAAAAAAAGAAAGTAGTGGAATGAGGGTGGCCACCAGTGATGCTGGGGCCAGAAGACAGGTGCTGCCTGTTCTGGTGTCCTGCCAGAACGAAGCTGAGCTGCTGATCCCAGGCTGACTTCAGAGAAGAAACAGCACTGGGGGAATAACTTTCTGGAAAAAAAAATCAGAACAGAAGCAGCTGGGTAAGAGGCAAACTGCTGACTGTACATGGATTTTGTGGAATGCTTGTCAAAATAAGGGACACTTTTGCCGGCTTTTTGACCCATTTCTGACCAGTAGTGACTATGATGTCTGCTGTGGGGTGGTCTACTCATGAACATTTTCAGTGGAGAGAAGACCCTCTGTTTGACAATTTCCAGTTTTTCCTGTGCTGCAGGCAACAAGCAATTCTGCATGGATGCCACCGGGGGGGAAATGTAAACATGCAGTGGGTGATTGTGGTGGCACCAGTCTGCTGCAGATATGAGACACAAGGTCACAGAAACTATGGATGCTGCAGAAGGCACAGGTCTTTTGGAGTTCCTCAGCAGTGTTAATATCTGCATCCTCCTAGCAGGATGAACTGCAATCGACTGATGACTTTGTTAGGCTTGCCACTGAGCTAGCTTTACAGACAAGAGATAGCAGAAACTGTAGCAAACTTCAGCATTTACCATAAAAAAGATTTTTTGGGCAAATTACTTCTCACCTGAGAATACATCCCAGCCCTGCTTTTTCATTTCTCTCTTAATGCTCCCATTGGTGTTAGGAGAGCAAAGACCTCCAGAAAGGGAAGGTTTGCTGCTAGCAGCTTGGGAAAATGGTTTTGTTTTCTTCTTGCATACTTCCAGTAAGTTCATACCTAGTTGTGTCTCAGCATCCTGAAATAATACATCACATAACACCTGCCTTCTGCTTGCATATATCAGTCTCACAAGAGTTAGCATTTCATTTACAAACCAAACATCTGTGAGACTCTTTCTACCCTTCTTGGGACGGGAACAGGTGACAGAACTTCAAGAAAGACACTAAAGAGGATCTGTCACCCAAGGAGCTGAGAGCTGCAAAATGCCATCAAGACACACCTTTCTGGATTTTCTGAAGCACAGAACTGACTTGCTGTTTTCAGTACTTTTCAGGGCCATTTATCTCAGCAGACATAAGGACCCGTTGAAGTAACACAGGTGCTTGATGGATGAGAGTTTACAGGTGCAGCAGAAAACTGCTGCCTTGGGACTGGATGACTGAGCAACACAGCAGACTGCTGGAAGGAGAAGGAACTAGTGAAGAGGAGGCAAACAATGCAGCTTCCTGTGACATGAAGGAAAGCCAACCCACTTCTGTACCTGTCTTTTTCCTGCCATTGTGGTTGCATCCACTGGACAACCAAAAGCACTGGTGTGGTGGGGCAGTCCCTGCCCCACCCAAGGTTTGAATGGGGTGCGAAACTGTTCTGCTCCCCCCCACCTCTGGTTTCTCGAGTTTGGAATGTGAAAGGAGTAGGTGTCAAGTACCTTACCCCACCCCCGCAGGCTTGAACGGGGGAGAGCAAATCGCCCCAGCATATATATATGGCAATAGGACACATTATCTAGGGGGACTTGGAGGGGACTTGGAGCAGGCTGCTGGAGACTGCTACAGAGANAGGCTGCCTTTTGTTTGTAAGTGCGGCAAAGCTATTTTTTTATAGCAAACCTTTCCAAGCTTCCTGATTTTTCCTAAATTACTAAATTCCCTGTAAGCATCCTTGTGAAAGATTTTCCCAAATGAATTTCTGAACCCTAATTAATTTTATATACAGTTGTGGGCGGGGCTTTCCGGAAATAAAATAACTGCAGATTTGATAATTCCTGCCTCGTGAATTCCCACAACTGAGTCAGCTGGTCATGCCTTAGTGACTGATGCAGTCCCTGGGTGGAAGAGCATGTACAGTCCAAGGAACTCAGCCTACACATCATGATATGTGGATAGCATTAGAAAAGCTGTTTTCTGCAGTGCTGTCTTCTCTACCACCAGCTTGCCGCTCAAGTAATTTTTTTGCCAAGTGCTGTAATGTTTTTGATTTGGGGTTTCAGGGCCTAGGATTTTAAGGGGTATGCAAGAGCTCCAAAATTAACACTAGCTACAGACATCCCATACTCTGGGTGAAGGACTGCATCACAGAAAGACAGTTTTTGTTTCAGTTTGCCAAGTCATGAGCATTTCAGAAATAGGAACATAGAATACCTGTGTGGATGCCATCATTTACATCCTCAGGGCACTTTTGGAGGCCTGGTAACTGCTTTAGCAGTGATACTATGGCTGAACCACAGTGGTGGTCCCTTTGCTAATGTTCATTGCTGTACTGACGACAATTTCAGCCTGCCAGTGTCCATGGTGAGTCACTGAAGTACAACAACCTTTAAGTCTTTGATGGAGGATTGGTTCTTTATCAGGATTTGGCTGTACTCTTGTTTTCTGTAACTCAAACCCTGCATATCTTTCCCCTGCACTGAACTCCTCCCTTTCTTACCTCTCAAGCCCACTGATTTCAAAAATATGAAAATGTAGTGTATTTAATTCAGGAGAATATTTATTTCCCAGACAGCAGAGCATTTTTTTGTGTCAGACCATCTATGGTAACTGAAAGTCAACCTTAGCTGACATGGCAGAGAAGAAGGTCTCATCGTTTCAGGACTAGTGTGCATTGTACATGTCAAGGGCAGGCAGGCACTAGCAACTGGAACTTGGAACACAAAGATGTTAGAAATATTGGACTTTTGCAGTACAAGGATGATTTGACTACTTGCAGGGTTCTGTACCAGTTCTTAGTGCTAGTCATAAAAAAGCAGCTGGAGCTGGAGCCTTGCTGTGACTCAGTTTGCTGGAGCCACATAGGCATCACTTGAGGTTACTTTAGTGACAACTAATACCTTGTATAGATAGAACTCTCCTGTCACTTCTTATTGCATGTCAGTCATTAGCAGCTTTAAGGATTAGAGGAGCTCACGATGGTCCTAAATAGGTTATACATTTATGTGGACTGCTAAACGGACATCCCTCAGTCTGTTTGATGCCTTGTGAGAGCTAGGAGGTCAGCCTAAAACAGCAGTCCCAAGCTGGGTGTGATATGTTGTTCCTGTGCATGAATTCAAACTGTCAGTCTTGAAATGCCTTGCTTGCTGTTGGAGAGAGCAGTGGTAGGCTCCCTGTTAGGAGACAACCATACCCTGGCTTTCTCTTGCAAGGTAAGGACTGGAGACAGGCATCTGCCAGGTGCTGGAGCCTATAGCAGAGGTGGGAGCTGGTGGCCTGCATGCTGCCTGCAGTAGCAGGAGGAACATAGCCCCCTGAGCAAGGAAGGCATGGTATTTGTGCTCCTGAACCTGGCCCAGAGGCCAGCATTAGTGATGTTATTAATGACCAATTAATGACTGATCTCTTATTTCCTCCCATGGTGCCTCGTTGAGGTCTGTCATGTCACAGGAGCAATTCAGACCAAATGACTCAGTGAGTGCCTGTCACCACTGCCAGACTCCTCTGGTTATACAGGACCTCATTCATACTGTGAGGATCTGAGGGGCAGCTGTTGGGAGGGCAGACCTAGGCTCTTCCTGGTGACATGGAGTTGCATGAGGGGTGGCAGAGGCAGCCTGGGCCAGGGGAGCTTTCACATCAGCTGGCAGAAAAGCTTTTCACTGTGGGGTTGACAGAGCACTGGAGCAGGCTGCCCAGACAGTTTGTGAAGTCTCCTTCTCCAGAGACATGCAAAACTCACTTGGATGTGCTCCTGTGTGATCTATTCCAGGTGATGCTGTTGTGGCAGGAGGGTTGGACTAGAGGATCTTTTGAGGCCCCTTCTAACCCTGAATGTTGTATGATCCTGTGACCATGTCATCTCCCCTTGGCCCTGCTGCAGAACAGCCTGAAAGAGCTTCACCTTAGACTGCCTAATACTGCTGTGGTTGGGAGGTCTTTTTGAGATGTCAGGCTTGGCTGTGGCTTCTTCCTCCAAATTAGTTAGCCTGAGTGGAGTTGCAGACATCTGCTGACCTCTTAGCTATTGAACCTTCCCCAGAAATATTAGGGGCATTTGCAGGTTTCTTTTTGCAAAAGGCTGTACAGGCCTGTTCTGAAAATGTCCACCAAGTCAGGCACCACAAATGGGACAGGAGGCAGAACCAACAGATAGGAAAATCCTTAATGTCAACCTGGGGCTCTAAGTGACTGATCAGCATCAGGATTTAGCAGCAGGTTTTTGATATGACCTCCCACAGATGCTAATAAGCGTAGGTACCGAATGGAATTTTTTAGCATGTCACTGGCACCTGAAAGCAAGACTTTAGTCACTTAGCATGGACTCATCTCACCAGTCCTTAGACATCCACAGTGTACTTTGTCTGTCATCACAGCCTTGCTTTGTATTCACTGCAAAGAAACAGGCACATTTAGGGCACCATTCATCTGACCTACTTTACACATTTATGTGAAACTCATCCTTATTGTGATACTTCGGTGATTAAATCCTTGTGATTCTCAAAATGTGCTGCCTGTTAGTGTCTTCAAAATTGTTTCTGAATAACCATGCTGTTACCACTGTCAGAAGGGTGCAACTGGTAGGCTGTCTATAACACATTGGTACTCGTCCTGCAGAGCAAAACCTCTCTTTGTGTGGAAATAATGTGTTTCCCTTCTGATCTTCTGCAGCAATTATTCCGAGGCTGCTTGTGCTTGCCGGAAATTCTCACATTGCTGCGCATGTTGTCTTCTCTTGCCTCAGATAAACTGCGACGAAGCATGCCTAACCTGGCTCGGATGCCCAGTACCCCTACCATTAACAGCAGTCCTGGCTTTGCTAGCTCTCCAGTCACTGTAAGGAGCAGCCAGAGCTTTGATTCCAATTTGCATGGAGCAAGTAATGGGATTTCAAGGATGCAGTCATGTAGTAAGTACCTGTGTTCTTCAGCTGCACCAGGGAATCGATAGAGCGGTAAGGTACACGTCCTGAGCACTGATCCACTGCCTCATGGAAATTGAAAGCAGACTGCTGCCCTTTGCACCAGGTTTTAATATGGCTCAGGAGTCCCAAAGTTTCTATTTTGGAAAGCAAATTCTGCAAGTCTTGTTATGCAGCACCGAGAGTTTCATCACCTTTTTTTTTGGTTTTGCTTTCTTTGCTTATTCATTATCATTAATCATAATAATTAGTAGTGGTAGTGCAGTAGAAGCACCAATAATGTAATTAATTCACATAAGCTTACACTTTTGGTTTTGATATTAAAGCTGCAAGCTGCTTTTCTTGGTAATTTATACAAGGCTGTTTTTACAGCACACTATATAAATAATAAATAAAACACACAACCTTTCCCTTACTGCTATTTTCTACTGAGCAAGAGTGATAAATAAGGTTATATGCTCAAATATGATTGCTCATCAAGTGGAGGAATTAAAATGATCCTAATTAGTTTAATTTAGGTGACTTCTTGGTGGAGAGGTGAAGGGAGTATGGATTTAGTAAATGTTGAATGATTAATGTAGAACAAGAACAAGAACAGATCAGGCTGGGGTCGGAGTGGCTGGAGAGCAGCCAAACAGAAAGGGATCTGGGGGTGCTGATTGACACCCACCTAAACATGAGCCAGCAGTGTGCCCAGGTGGCCAAGAAGGCCAATGGCATCCTGGCCTGAATCAGGAATAGTGTGGCCAGCAGGAGCAGGGAGGTCATTCTCCCCCTGTACTCTGCACTGGTTAGGCCACACCTTGAGTACTGTGTCCAGTTCTGGGCCCCTCAATTTAAGAGGGACATTGAGGTGCTTGAGCGTGTCCAGAGAAGGGCAACGAGGCTGGTGAGAGGCCTCGAGCACAAGCCCTATGAGGAGAGGCTGAGGGAGCTGGGATTGTTTAGCCTGGAGAAGAGGAGGCTCAGGGGAGACCTTATTGCTGTCTACAACTACCTGAAGGGTGGTTGTGGCCAGCAGGAGGTTGCTTTCTTCTCTCAGGCAACCAGCACCAGAACAAGAGGACACAGTCTCAAGCTGTGCCAGGGGAGGTTTAGGCTGGAGGTGAGGAGAAAGTTCTTCACTGAGAGAGTCATTCCCCACTGGAATGGGCTGCCCAGGGAGGTGGTGGAGTCACCGTCCCTGGAGGTGTTCAAGGCACGTTTGGACGTGGCACTTGGTGCCATGGTCTGGTCTTGAGGTCTGTGGTAATGGGTTGGACTTGATGATCTTTGAGGTCTCTTCCAACCTTGCTGATACTGTGATACTGTGAAAATCCAGACCCATCTTGTATAGCATGGTGCTTGAGGTAGTCTGAGAGAGAATGGGAAAAGTGAATCTCTTTGGACACAGGCAGGGGAAAGAATTTAACTTAAGCTTCCCATATCCTGTGGGAAGTTGGCAAAACCTTTTCCTGTGGGTGTTTTCTTTCAAATTGAAGCAGAATTTACAAATATCTTCAAAGCTATTAAATTACCTCTAGTTTGGAAGAGACACTTGACTGTTGGGTTTAATCTCATTTTATTTTTGTCCCGTTTGAAGAGAAGAATGGAAGCAGTTGTTCAGGTCCCCCCTTGAATTCGTGCAACAGCACATTAAGAGTTACATTTTATTTACTGTTCTAGAAGTATATATTTCTCTGTGTGCACGTGTACATGTGTATAGCTGTGTGTACAAAGTGTGAATTTTCTGACACAGCTTTTTGAAAGCATTTCTAACAAGTGGCCATGCTGGGATATTTATGGAGCTGTGTTATGAGAGTCATAGGATGGTAAGGTTGGAAGGGACCTCAAAACTCATCCAGTTCCAAGCCCCTGCCATAGGCAGGGACGCCTCCCACTAGTACAGGTCACTCAAGGCCTGATCCAGCCTGGCCTTGAACACCTCCAGGGCGGGAGTATCCACAACCTCCCTCGGCAACCTGTGCCAGTTGCTGTCTANGCCCAGGATGCCATGTGGGATAGAGCCAAATGCCCGCAGCAACGTATTACCAGTGTTATTTAATTGAATCATACATGTATTTTCTCCTGTGTCTTTAAATGATCTTAAGATGGACTTTTTCAAAGACCTTGCAAAGAATTGGCCTGTATGTGGTGTATTACTTTCTGCGCTTCAGGCTTTGGCAGTTTGCCTTTGCTGCGTGGGCTCTGACACCGAAGCATGTCTGATGTACACCAGAGGGCAGGGTTGTGTAGGAAAATCTATATAAAGCTTCTGGAACCCGCAGCACTGATTTGAAATGATAGTGTGCATAACATCAGCCTTGGAATAGGCTATTCAATTCAGGAGTCTTTAAATAGCCTTGTTATTGTTTCTCTACAGACAGCTTAGACTTCTGTGACGTTTTACAATCCTGTAACACTCTGTCCTTAAACAAGTTGTAGTTACTCCAAGCAACCTTACAGGACCCTAAACGATCTAACAGTAACTAATTTATACCTTCAGCAGTCTCTCCTGTTTAAAGATGTAATTGCAGAGGTGGGTTTAATGTGCTTGTAATAGCTACTGAAGCCTTTTTAAGGAGAGAAGGAGGTGCAAACATGAGGTGGGATTTTCGTTCAGGATGTGGATGGAACAGGGCATTTTAGTTCAGTGCAGTATTAACAGATGCAGTGTTGGATCCAAGGGGGCTTTCAGCACTCTGTAATTAGTGAGTAAAGTGCATGATGAGGTTTTTATCCCTATTCAGATCTGTGCAGAAACGAGCATTGCTGCCTTGCCACGTCTGTTGCATACTGACCTTGTTACTTCCTTTTCTACCACTCTTTACAGTTCCGTCACCAGGACAACTTCAACACAGAGTTCACAGTGTGGGACATTTTCCAGTGTCTGTCAGACAGCCTCTCAAAGCTACTGCCTATGTAAGCCCAACAGTGCAAGGTAGTAGTAGTAGTAGTAATAGTAGTAACAGCAGTATTCCAGTGTCCAACAACTTACAGTTGTATTCTAACACTGGGATTCCCATGCCAAACAAGACTGCCAGTCAGGGGATTGTAGGGCGCAGCGCTCTTCCAAGACCATCGCTGGCTGTCAACGGGAGCGGCATACCCAGAAGTAAAATTGCACAGCCAGTTCGAAGGTAAGAGCTAAACAAAGCTTCCAGAGCTTTGGCTTGGATTGTGGGGTCTTTGTTTCTCTTCAGAGTATGACATTGACTTACGGAAGAGAAGTCTTTCTAGCTCCTCGTGTGGTAACTGCATGGGTGCAGAGTGCTTTCCCAAAACACTGATGTACAACATCTGCTGGTGGTTCACAGTGAACTGTAATATTGAGAGAATGCAATCACACATAAGTAAGAATGGTTTGCCATTAGCAATAAGAAATCAAAAGGAATGGAAATCTCATATCATTGGCATATGTGACTTCTGCCTTCTAGATTTGTGCCAACTGTTATTTCGGCATCATGGGACAAGTAAATCTTAGCCTGCTCAAGTAGAGCTGCATTCTTCTTGTTGCACAGGGCAGTTGATATGATATTAAGATTCTGTTATGAATAGTGATTATTAATTTCTGTATGATTTTTTAAAAATATTAAAAATTCTGGAAAATTCCCTGTGATTCTTTGGATTTTCAGTTGACAGGAAATAGTTGCACAAAGGATATTTATGAACACAGAAGTAAACAGTTTAAACAATCAGAACTTGGAAAATAGGAAGGCGAAAACAGAAACAATTCTAACTCTGCTCACAGAGCCTTAGCATCAACTCCAGCAGATGCACTCACAACGCCTTGGTCCCTGAGTAAGTTTCCTGTACAAGGAGGCTTCCAAAACTCATCGTAATGATCCTGCAATAAAATACAGAATATTCCAGGTAGAGGGAAGAGAGAAGAACTGAGTTGCTGCCAAGCCTCAGTGCAAGCTGCAAACAGGTGGCCACGATTCCCAGTTAAGAAGCCGCGAATGGGGTACTGCTCCCAGCAGAGGGTCGGTGCAGAAAGGCAGGAAAGGTAGAAAAGGCAGGAAAGGCAGGAAAGGTAGGAAAGGCAGGAAAGGCAGTCGGTGCAGAAAGGCAGGATTTCTAAATCACCCCCCATTAAAGCAAATCAAACTGGCCAATAGGCACTAACATTGCTCTGCCCAATGAATTCAAAGCTTCGTGCCTCGTGTGACCATGCAGGCAGGTTGAGGGGCAGCACCAGACACCTGACACATGGTGCTAAGCTCCTAGCCCTTGAGGCTTTGCTGGTCCATTGTTTGCTCAGTCTACTACAACTCCCAGACCCACAACAGGAGGAGGAGAGCAAGGGTTAAACCGGCCTGGCAGGATTTATGCCCTACCAGGACAGCAGTAGACTGTAAAGGTGGAATTTGTGACATTACAGCATGATGTGTGGATAGTACAATCTTGGGCTGGACCAGCATCTTTTCAGTTCCACTTGAAGGCAGTAGGCAAACAGGGAATCCTGGGGTACTTACAGTGACCTATACTGCTCATTGTGTCTCCAGACAGTGTTTTTTATTTCAGGGCAAGCAATAAAACAACCTTGAGGGAAGAGACACTGCTTTTATCACCTTATCACAGCTATGAGCTGAACCCTGAGCTGTACATTCTGAGATAAATAGGTGGTGAAGTTTCTCAGAGAAACTCTGATCACTTTGTGCCAGCTCTTCTATTTCTGCCCATTACACACACCCCTCCTCTTCTGAGGGCCTGCCCTACCACCTGGCTTCCTCTTGAATAAACTCTCGCCCTTCAGGTCTTGCTGTTCTTATTCTTGTCACTGGATGCTGGCTAGATCTAGAGTAAGCTCACCTGCTGACGCTCTCTTTTCGGCTGAGTCACTGGGGGATTACACCAGAGTGACTGACAGGGGATTTTGATGAACTGCAGTGAAACTTTGATGAAGAGCCGTCAGGTTCCCTCTTTGGTGAAGACTATACCATGAGATTTCTATTATAACCTCCTTTGCTCTCTGCTGCAACTCTCAGAGTTCTTTATAGAAGAGGATTTTCTTTTTTCTTTCTTTTTTTTTTTTCCTTTTTTTCTTTTTTCTCCTTTCCACTTCATGTTCTTCTGCAGAGCTCTTAAATTTTTCATGGCAGCATGTGAGAAAGGCTGCCTGGGAGGTGAAGACCAGTCCCTTGCTGGTTTGTAACTTTTCACACAACTGACAATATTCAAGGAAAACAAAATTAAGAGGTTTCAGTGGGAGGGTCAGACACTGTACTCTCAACACTGTTTTTATTAGGAGCTGATTGAAATCAGTAACAAAGCTATTTATAGCCCAGAAAGTCTCAGCTCCTGTCTTCTTACCTTAACAGCATCGCAGGTTGCTGTAGAGCCAGATCAATTGTCCTTGAGGATGAATGCTCTTTGCAGTGTGGGGATGACAGGTTCCTAGCACTCTGACAGCACAGGCAGATTTGAGCTCAGCCTGTACTTCTTTTAAGACCCTCATTTCATTTTAGTTATTCATGTGGAAAATAAGGGCAGTTCCAGTTCACATGGAATTTGATGGGAAGAATTCAGTCAGCATTGCCAGACTTGTTGGCTGTTGATTTTTGTCACTGTAGTAATTTCCAAGAATGGTATTTTTGATTATCAGCTTAAGAGTCTCACTTCTGTTAGACTGAAAATTAAAGTATTTTTAATCATAACTTGATTAAAAGTAGAAAACAATGCTTGGTTTTGGGTTGGTTTTTTTTGTGGGTTTGTTTTTTTTTTTTTCTTACTATTAAGGGAGAAGTGCACATTCAGAGCAAAACTTTGTCTTTATACTTAGGTAGACAAATTGTTGGTATCTTAGATACTTAAAATAGGTGTTAGGCAACGTAGGCCCTGCATTAAGGAACTTCAGCACTTACTGCATTGAATCAAAGGAGGGATGAGGGAGTGCTTTTGGTAACTTGTGAAATAAAAGATAGCAGCCAAGGTAACCAACTCGGCTGTGCATGAGCTGCTTTTCTCTTTGCCATCCGAGATTCGTGTATCCACGAGCAGTGTAAAGAAGTTGTAACAGCACAGTCCACCTACTCTCAGCATCACAAGTGAGCCAGCACCTTTTTTTGTTCCTGTTGAGTGGATCCAGTCTCCAGCTCCGGCATCTTGCAGACCTCTACCTTCCAGTCCTCCACTATCCTCACACAATGTGGGGGGCAGCAGGGGCAGCTTCCTGTGGCGCAGGCTGGGCTGGGAGCTGAGCGGGACAGCCAGGCTGCCCTGCAGTGCCCAGCTAAGGGCAACACTGATGGTAACCGGGGTGAGCTGAGTCCAGTCTCCAGGCAAGTACACAGTGCTAAGGCAGGTCACAGCTAGAGCCAGGAACTCAATCTGCAGCTTTGGGTGTGGATCCACCCAGGTACCAAACATGGGTATAACAGCAACATGAATGTAATTTTGGAACCAGAGTGGGAGGCTTTCAGGTTCTTGCAGCAATCCAGCTGGTAGCAGAAAAGCAGGAAGGGCCAAGAGACCCTCCAAGGCTCCTTACCTCAAGCTGTGTAGCATCATACTGACAAACTGTGCTTGTTGGAAACTGTTTTCAACACTTGCATTTTCCTGTTCACTGCCCTGTAGCAGAGTCACCTCAGGTTACACAGCTATGTTCAGCTCAGTTAATTATTTTTCACTTTAGTCATCTCCATTTGTTTTTTTCCTGTGTCCTTGTTTGAGGCTTATTGGAATATTTTAATGAGAAAAATTAGGTTATAGGCTGTGAAAAGCAAACAATGGAGATGTCTGCTTCACTCATAGGCTTCCTGAGATGGATAAGAACAAGGACACAAACTTAGATTAACACAGTCTCGGTTTCTCTTCTGCTTGGATCTGTGTAACCCAACTCATCATTCTGCTTCTAACCCCCCTTGCTGATCCTCCACACTCACCTTGCAGACCCTGGGATAAGGTAGAGGGATGGGACGAAGGTGGAAGGGTGGTTGGGAGCCCTTCCTGGGGGCTCTGATTTCTGGGAGGGGGATCGTGTTTCTGTATGACTTTTAACTTGTATATTTCTGCATATTTCTATAAATATTTGTGTATATTGTGTAAATATCTGCTTGTATGTTGTGCTAAGCTGTCAACACAAAGCTTCGGTCCTTAAATCCCAGCCGGTTGAGCCTAGTCTGGGTGATTTCATTAAGGGGGGGTGGGTAACTCCCAAACCATCACATCTTGAAAATTGTTACACATACTTTCCCATTTCGTTCTGGAAAGAAAAAAAACCTAAAGCAGCAGTTGAGGAGAAGAGCAAAGGCAGGTTGTTCTGTGTGCCAAGTGGCTGGATTTGTATCAAAGAGAAGTGACCCTTCAGCACAGCGGAGTTGCACAAAAGCAGCTTGACTGAACCCCAGTTTAAGCAGCTTCTTTTACTTAAGTGCAATGTTTTTGCCAGTAAAAAAGCAGTTGTGAAGTTATAACAGAGAAGTGGAAAGCTGCTCTGGTGGCTACTTTTACTGGCTGTGCCTGCCTTACAGCATCCCTCTGCCTTTTTCCTGCCAAGGTTATTTGGAAGAGGGAAGAGATATTAGTAATTCACAGGAAAAGACAGAAAAATGTGAGAATAAGTCCTGAGGCCTGGTTTTATGAGAAAGAGTTTCACAGAACGGGAACTCTTTCTTCTCAGCAAATTCTGGTGTAACTAACATATGGTTGCAGCAAGCTAGAGGTAGCCTGCCCTGGCACTTGTGAGTTGGCAGTCACACCAGGTTGGGTGCTTGATTTTACATTTTTTAATCTAATCTGGAGCAGTCACCTGAGTAGTAGCCAGAGGGCTTGGAAGGTGGTCAACAGGCATTTCATAAGTCTGCCCTGATCAGTGAGAGATGCAGTCCTGGTTGAGAGTGTGGGCACCTAGAGGATGACACACTCCTTGCAGGAATGATGGTGGTACTGAGGCTGGTGGCTCTTTTGACTTTGGCTGTGGGATGGAAGTGCATAGTCGCATGTCCTAGATAGGAGGGTAGAGCTTGGTAAGATGCCAAAGTGCTGGAGTGCCTTGCTTGGTGTTTATGTAAAGCACTTCATGGACATGCTGAGCACCACAGCTTTTTGGAGAACATTTCCCCTTAGATCTCTGCTGTCTGTAGTGACAAGGAGAGGGTTTTATTGTCTTCAACTTGGAAAACCCAATTCTTCCTGTTTCGAGGGATTTACATCGTGGCATTCACCAGAGTCTTTTTAGAAACCTGTTAAAACCAGTAACAGTAATGGGATAGCTTTGGAACAGTCTTTAATTTCTCTGTAGGTCATTACATTCATGTTAGTGTGCACCCAGAAATAGAGCAGTGGCCACAAAGCCACTGTCACTGCAGCTGTAAATGGTGTTTGCTGCCTCGATCTTCCAAATGTAATGTGACTTTCTCTGCCTTTCTTTTGTCATTGCTTTAATACAGTTTCCTTCAGCCTCCCAAGCCGCTCTCATCGCTCAGCACGATGCGGGACGGGAACTGGCGCGACGGCTGCTACTGACGAGGGACACACATCCACGGCGGAGGACAAATGACGCGGAGCTGGTTACCCAGCTGGCTGGGTAGCAGTGGCTCGGGGAAGGGAGGTCACACAGTATTATTTCCCCCTGGGATTTTGATATGTAACCATCCATAATGCAGTATCTTTTTTTTTTAATCTTTTTTTTTTCTTTTTTCTTTTCTTTTTTTTTTTTTTATATGAAGGTCTTATCAAATACTAAATATTGCACTTAATTGGTTACCTGAACAGCTGCATTGTTATCAGACTAACAATGGCAGTGTGGGCATTTGGAGCCGGAGGAAGGACCAGATGTGCAAAGGACCAGAACATCTCCTTGGAGTGAGCTGGCAGATAATGCTTCAGTACAGCTTTGCTGTACTGACATTCTAAGCTAGTTCATTCACTGTAAAGGCGTCATGCATTTTGGTTAGAATTTGGGGGAGGGGGACTTATGTATGTGCTTGAAATTTTTTTCCCTAGTGTTTCTGGTACATTTTATTTTATATACTTAAGCTCATTTAAACTTGCCTGAACCTTGGATGACAGAGTGATAATTTAAATTTCCTGTGCCATAAATAATATTTTTGGGGTAATGTACTTTTGAACATATCTTACAAAACCATACCATTTGCAGTTCCAAGCAGTGTATTTATGTTGCAGAAGCACAAAAAAAAGGTAGCATTCACTGGAAATGTCCATCCAGCTGGGTCAGCATTGTTTTGTTGGTCTTACACTATCTGTTCGGTTGTTAATTTATTGTCATGGTCACGGTTGTTAATTTATTGTCACGCCTGGAGAAGAGAAGGCTTCCAGGAGACCTTAGAGTAGCCTTCCAGTATCTGAAGGGGGCCCCAGGAAGGCTGGGGAGGGACTATTGACAAGGTCTTGCAATGACAGGACAAGGGGCAATGGGTTTGAAGTGTCAGAGGGGAGATTGAAACTGGGTGCTAGGAGGAAGTTGTTTGCAGTGAGGATGGTGAGACACTGGCACAGGTTGCCCAGGGAGGTGTTCAAGGCCAAGTTGGAGGAGGCCTTGAGTGTCCTGTACTAGTGGGAGGTGTCCCTGCCTATGGCAGGGGGGTGGAACTGGCGGATCTTTGAGGTCCCTTCCAACCTTACCATTCTATGACTCTGTGGTTTGTATTAAAAATGGCAGCGTAAGCCACGTTGTGCTGAGGAAGGCGCAGCGATCTCGACGGCTACAGTTGATTTTCAGTACTTTATTATTACAAAGGACAAAATCGTAACGTTTTATTAACAGTTGCTTATGGAAAATGAGTTTTAATGTGAATAAATCTTTTTGATAGATCTTTTACAAAATCCAATTGCACTAATCAATGCTTTCTTACAACGGCATATGACTTAATATTTGGTTACAACTGTGTATACTGCTGTTTTGGAATGTTTCAGAAATAAAGAATCTATTTCAGCAATAGTTCTTGAGTGTGCAGTGTAAACACTGTCAGGAGGTAGTCACCGACGGGTACTTAGCTCCTGAGGTGGTTGTTATTTAGCATTTGTGAAGGTTATGCTGAATGTTTGCAGATAGCACCCTGGTTTGAGGCCACAAGCTGCCCAGGAGTGGAGGGCAGAGGCGACTCTTGCCCCTTTCAAAGAGCAAGAGTGAGGATACCGCACACCCATTGCATGTCTAGAGAGAAATTCTGCTTACAAGAGCATGTAGACAAGAAACAACCAAGTAGAATAAGTACAAAACCCACAAGGCCCAAACTGGACCTCTGGGATCCTCCAGCCCTTCCACCCTCAGTTGGCCTGAGGGTAGGCTGACACTGCCCTCCCCAGCTGGGACCTACAAGGGCTGAGCAGGCTGCACGACGCAGCTCGTAATTCCCTGCCAGCTGGGAGTCATCTCCCCGCAAACCGTGAGATCAGGAACGCACTGCTCCTGGAGAGAAGTGAAGGGAGGAGAGGAGAAGGTAATCAGTCAGGCACTGCCTTATAAGCTATGGAAGGAGCCATTTCCTCGCAAACTGTGAGATCAGGAACGCACTGCTCCTGGAGAGAAGTGAAGGGAGGAGAGGAGAAGGTAATCAGTCAGGCACTGCCTTATAAGCTATGACACCAGAATACAGAACAGAATGACAATGCTACAATGTCCTGGGATGAGCAGGTCCATCCTCTTGGAGTGGGTCTCTGTCCCTGTGCTGTTGTTAAGGGAGACCCAGGATCCCTCAAACTACCACAGACAGTAAGCTGGTTTGAAAACGTCTGATCTGTGTGTGTGTGTGTGCTATGAAGCCACACTATGCAGAGAAAACAAATCTGTGTTGTTTTTAAACTGATCTTACTAAGACCTTATGAATTTTACTCAATTTAATGTTCAGATTCTGCAAGTGCAAATGTAACTTGCAATGGGTATTGTGTATTGAGTGAGTCTCTCATTGTGCCTGTGAGATTTCTCTCAATTTTGCTTTGAATTTTCTCAAGGACCTGCTCTGCTTAAAAGGGCAAGCTTAATAATAATAATAATAATAGCAATAATAATGCCTAATATAACATAATACAACATAATATAATGTAATAGAATAGAATTTAATATGATATATGATGTAATATATAATAGTAAGAATAAGAATAATAACTAAAACAAAGGAGAAGCATTTATTGGTGAGTGAAACCTGCATACCACTGAGTACTGATGTATAGTAATACAGCAGTTCCCCTGCACAGCATAACACTGTTTAACAGAGAATCAATTTGGTTTTCATACTTCAGTTCTTTTAATTCAGTTAAAATACAATTTAAAAAAAACCAACAACAAAAAAACCCCAAACAAACAAACAAACAAAAAAACCCAAAACACCAACCAACCAACCAACCAAAAAGCTACTGAAGAAAGTATCAAGAAATACTGCACTAAAGAGATTACCTCTTCACAGGTAGGTATTTCAGCAGGAGTGTGCCAAACTCATCTTGTTATAAGGAAGAAAAGAAAGTTATCAGTAGTAGCCAGCATGGATTTAGGAAGGGGAAATGGTGCTTGACTAATCTGACAGCCCTCTGTGAAGGCATGACCCAGTGGATAGATGAAGGGAGAGCAGTGGACATTGTCTGTCTTGACTTCAGCAAGGCTTTTGGTAGTGTTTTCCATAACATCTTTAGGTCCTCCTGTGAGGACAGACTGAAAGAGTTGGGGCTGTGCAGGCTGGAGAAGAGGAGGCTCCCAGATGACCTTCTTGTGGATTTCCAGCATCTGAAGTGGGATACAAAAAAGATGAGGCGGTACTTCTTGGGCTCTCTGGTAGTGGCAGGCCTTGGGGGAAGGGAGCAAAGCTGGAGGTGGGGAGAGTCAGCCTGGAGGTGAGGAGGAAGTTGTTGAGCATGAGAGTGGTGAGAGCCTGGCAGGGGTTGCCCAGGGAGGTGGTTGAGGCCCCATCCCTGGAGGTGCTTAAGGCCAGGCTGTGTGCAGCCTGATCTAGGGTAGGGTGTCCCTGCCCATGACAGGGGGTTGAGACTGGATGATCCTGGTGGTCCCTTCCAGCCCTGACTGATTCTGTGATTCTAAACTCAAGTGGGTTAGATGATTGTAGCGTGATGTGGGTTGGTAGCTGCCTTAACAACAGAGTTCAGAGAGTTCTGATCCGTGATGCACAATCTAGCTGGAAACCTGTGGTCAGTGGCAATCCCCAGAGATAAGCACTGAGTCCAGTTTTGTTTGGTATCTTCATTAGTGACCTGGGTGAGGGCATTGAGTGCACCCTCAGCAAGTTCCTTGATGATCCACACCTGGGGGGTTGTCTGCCAGCCTGTCAGACTATGCTGCATCTCATGAGATCTGGGCAGGCTGCAGAGCTGGGGGAAGGCAAACCTCGTGAGGTTCAGGAAGGACGAGAGCAGAGTCCTCCATCTGGGGAGGAACAACAGCAGGCACCAGCACAGGCTGGGGCTGCCCTGCTGGAAAGCAGCTCTGTGGAGAAAGACCTTGGAGTGCTGGTGGGCAATACGTTAGCCATGGCACAGCAATGTGGCCTTGTGGCCAGGAGAGCCAATGCCACCCTGGAGTGCATCAAGAGAAGCGTGGCCAGCAGGGCTAGGGAGGTTCTTTTCCTGCTCTGTTCTTCACTGATGAGACCACACCTGGAACACTGTGTCCAGTTTTGGGCTCCCCAGTTCAAGAGAGATAGGGACCTGCTGGAGAGAGCCCAACAGAGATCTATGAGGATGACTGTGGGACTTGAGCATCTCTCCTATGAAGAGAGATAGAACTGGGCTGATTAGTCTTGAGAAGGCTGAGAGGGAATCTCATCAATGTCTGTAAATGTCTGAGGGGTGGGTGTCAAGATGAAGGTGACTGTCTTTTTGGTCGTGCCCAGTGACAGGCCAAGGAACAACAGGCACAAGCTGGAGCATAGGAGCTCCCACCTCAACCTGAGAAGACACTTCTTTAGGGTAAGGGTGATGGAGCATTGCAACAGGCTGCCCGGAGGGGCTGTGGAGTCTCCTTTCCTGAAGACTTTCAAAACACACTTGGATGCCTTTCTGCGTGGTCTGCCCTAGGTGGTCCTGCTTTGGCAGGGGGGTTGGACTGGGTGGCCTCTGGATGTCCCTTGCAAACCCTAACTTTCTGTAAGTCCATGGTAAGAAACTTCAGTTGTAACAAACTGCTGCTGTTTGAAGCACTCAGCCATTTACAGACAATCTCTGCTGGACAACTCACCACAGCCAGCCTGGGAGGTGCTTTGCTATTTGCCAGTGACGTGGAGGGCTGCAGAACATCCACAATTAAAAAGCTCTTCTGGTGCTGGGGAACCAGTGCAGTGTTTTTCATAAAAGGTGGCTGGAGGCCAGTGGCAATGATCAGCCTCTGCTGACTGCTGGCTGTGCCAGCTGCGATCTGAGCTCTCTTTCCACTCTGTTAAGATTGTATCTCTGTTTCCCCAGTATCCAGGACAGGGTAGCCCTGCATAAGTCAGTTTTCCAAGCAGGCTGCAGTCGTTGGTGGCAATGCTGAGCTGCACACGGGAGGGCAGTATGTGCTTTGAGAATGTGTTTTTAGCAGCTAAAGAGCTCCGGTTTCCCGGGACTTTGGTTCCACCCCGCTGCATATATCTTCTTCCTGGTGGTTTATGTATGATGGGAACCTGTTAAAAGAAAGGTGCTCAGCTGTTGGTGATTTGCATTTTCACATCTCACGGCACAAAATATGTTGTGAAGCACTTTGGATATAATGAACTCTGGGAAGATGCAGTTGCTTTTCTAACTGTCCTGTTCCCTTGCAATACATTCCTTATCATGTCAGGATTTGGTCACCACAGCTTTGCTGTTTGAAGTGGCTTTGCCAAATACCTCTCACACCCAATGTTATCAAACATTCACCAGCTTGGGGACCAGGATGTGGTGTGGGACAGTGCCGAAGGCTTTGCTCGGCCCCAGGTCAATGCCATCAGTTACTCTCCCCTCATCTATTCATGTTGTGACCTGCTCATAGAAGGCCACCAGGTTTGCCAGGCAGGAAGCCTTGGTGAAGCCATGCTGATTGTGCCCAATCACCTCTTCACTATTCTCCTGTCTCTCTAGTGCTTCCAGGAGGATCTGCTCCATGATCTCATCAGGCACAGAGGTGGGACTGAGTTCCCCAGCTCCTCCTTCCTACCCTTTTTGAAAATGGGAGTTCTGTTGCCCCTTTTCCAGTCAGTGGGGACTTCACCAGGCTGCCATGACTTTTGGAATAGAATAGAGAGGGGTTTAGCAACCTCCTTTGCCAGTTCTTTCAGCACCCGTGGGTGCATCCCATAAGGTCCCATGGACTTGAACACTTTCAGGTTCTTCAGGTGACCACAAACCTGATCTTCACTTACGCTGGGCAGTTCTTCCTTCCAGTCCCTGCCGTTATCTTCCATGACTCCAGGAGTGTGGCTGGAGGCCTTTGCAGTGAAGACTGAGGTAAAGAAGTCGTGGAGAACCTCAGACTTTTCCATGTCACTTGTGACCATTTCCCCTGTTTCCTTTCTGAGGGGCCCACACCTTCCTTGGTCTGCTTTTTACCATTAAAATACCTGCAGAAATTCTTGGTGTTCCCTTTGGCCTCCCTGGCCAGATCCAATTCAAATAATCATAGAATGATAAGGTTGGAAGGGACCTCAAAGCTCATCCAGTTCCAACGCCCTGCCATAGGCAGGGACACCTCCCACTAGTGAGCAAATGCCCACAATGGGCAAGACAGACTCATTTTGGAGAAATTATTTTAATTTATTACCAATCAAATCACAGTGGAGCAATGACAAACAAAAAAATGTCAAGCCACCTTTGCCCCAGCAGCCCCTTGTTCCCAGGCAGAACCTGGCTCATGAATTCCCTGCCCCCTGCACTCCAGCTTTACAGGGTGACAAGTGCGTGGGGGTTCTGGTCCACTCATCACATGTTGTCTCTGCCAATTCTTCCTCCTCAGTGGGAGGACTCCTTGCATTCTTCCTCTGCTCCAACACGAGGTCCCTCTCATGGAAGACAGTCTGCAGGAACCTCCCCAACAGGCAGCAGCTCTTTACCAACTGTTCCACTGTGGCTCCTTTCGGCGCAGTGACTGCTCCAGCCTGGGCTGCCCATGGGGTCACAACTCCTGACCGCAGGTCTGCTCCCGCATGGTTTCCTCTCTCCACAAGGCCACAGCTCCCACCAAGAAACTGCTCCACTGAGGTCTTCCTGTGGGGTCAGGTGCACCCACTTGCTCCAGCGTGGGGTGCTGCAGGGCTGTAGATGGATATCTGGTTCACCACTAACCCTCATGGGCTGCTGAGCGAGGTCCTGCCTCACCGTGATTTGCTCCATAGGCTGCAGAGGACTCTGCTCCAGTGACCAGAGCACCTCCTACCCCTCCTTCTTCACTGACCTTGCTGTCTACAGAGTTGTTTTGCTCACACATTCTCACTCCTCTCTCCAGGCTTTGCTGCACATGGCAGAAGCTGCTGACAGCTCTTCTTAGAACCCACCCTGTAGCTCCGCCACTACCAAAGCCCTGCCATGCAAATGCAGTGCACCTACCCAGCTCTTGTCTCTCACCAAACAGGAGAGCAGGTTCTCGTGCACCTTCTGCATCCCAGGAAGGGAAGCAGTTACACTTAATGTGAATTCATGACAATGGAAGGGAAGTTTAAAGCATGAAGTGTGCTAATAGATCTGACAGAGTGCTATTTAATGCCAGAGTTTGTGATCCCTCCGCAGGATCACACCCTCACTCTCTGATCTGACCAGGCTGCCCATTGGTTCCAAATGCAATTCAAGGGGTTGGCTTCAACTGAGGGAGGCCTGAAAGATTATCAGGGGTTGGCTTCAACTGAGAGAGGCCTGAAAGATTATCTTTCTGTGTGTGCAGTGAGAGATTGGATAGATTTGCTCTTGAAACCTCATTCCTCTTTCATGTAAGCCAAGGATTGAGGTGGTTTTGGCATTAAACGAAGCAGAAAAACCCAAACAAAACCCTGAACAACAACAACAACAACAAAGGTAGTTCTGAAGAGTGGTTTCATGCCTAACTGCTGGGTTTGGCATCACCCTTATGGGGTGTTTGTGGCTGTACTGCTGAAGGCTTGCCAAGGACACACCATTCATGTTGCTGTGCAGCACTGCGCTAGAGTATTTTAAGCCCATAAAGGGAAAAAGGAGAGGTGGAAGAGCATGAGTTTAGAAGTTCTGTTAGGTTCTTCATGTTTGAAGTGTCATTATGATCTGTTTTCAGAGATCCTGGCACTTTTTGATCATGACTGTCTCATGTGGCTCCCCAAGCCATTTGAAAGTGTGTGTAAGTGCCAATTTCTTTGCTTGTTCATGGGATGTTGTACTAGTCTAGGCACAGTAAGAGCCAAACAGGGTATTCTGAGCACAACATTAGCTGGGAGCTGCTGTATGGTTTCTGTGTTGTTAATCATTTACGTGACTGGGAAAAATCTGTCCTCAGCTATTGATGTACAAGCATATGCTTGTGACCAGCTCACCTTGCACTGTGAGCGTTCCAGGGCTCATACTGAGTGAGCATAAGTGTATTTTTGAGTGTGATTTTTCACTTCAGCAGCTTTTATTCCTCAATGAAGGCCACTGGGATAGTGCAATGATATTTATGACTACAAATAGAAGAGAGTTGTGAATAGAACGTAATGTTTTTTTCCCTGAGATTGATAGGCATAGTGACAACATACCAACCTAGATCTTTAGAGGTGAACATTGCAGTCTTTGGTTTTTAAGTAAATGCAGAACACATTTCTCAACTGGTGCGTTACAGATTATAAATGAGAGCAGCCACAGGTACCTGTACACAAAGCAACTTGTTATCTTGTTTTCTATTTGTTCATGTGAAAAATGAATAGACACATAAACTGGACTCCCAAAAGCACATTAAGTTTGGGCAATGAACAGTGGTTGAGCTGTCAACTTTATGTAGAGAAATACTTTAAAAGTTGAACTCTTGCATTGACAATCCATCCTGACTTTTTAGAGGCAGAGACAAGTTTGGTGTCCAATGCGNGCAGGGAACTCCCAAACCACCGCACAGTCAAAAGACATACACAGTTCCCAGATACACCTTGCTTGTGCAATGCTTGTGCAATGCAGGTAGACAGACTAAATTACATTCACAGATGACAAAATTACTCTTAACTGAAGCAGAAGGTGACAAGCACACAGGATGAGGCAATGTCATCACTGCTATTGTTCTCTCCCTAGGTATTTGGTGATGCAGAGTCGAATTCAGCTCTCTTAATGCAGAGGAGTTGGACATCAGAAACTGAGCCGCCTAAGTTGTTCTTACAGCTGGGCAGGAAAAAAATAGCTTGTTGCTCATACAGACAGAGTAGACTTGCAGTGTGGCACTGCAGGATGGATCTACCACTCTACAGCAGCCCCACTGCTTCCCAAGAGCACATCTGCTGCACCTGTGGTACTCAGATGCACAGCCAGCACTGCCTGCCATCCTCTGCAGAGGTACCAGAGAGCAGACATGCCTCTTCTTTCAGAAAAAACTGATTACTGGGGCAGTCCAACGAGATGATGATACTCAAAACTGTTGTTCTTTTCTTTGAGCACAGCTCAAAGATAATGTTTTGGCTTTTCGTACATAATCTTCCTGCTTTGTAGAGTTTTTTTATTCTAATGCATTTAGTATGATGTTTTTCTATTGTGACTTTTTATAATTGAAAGAATGAAAATAATGAAGAAATCTTCTTTGTTTCTACTTTCTTGGCCTCTTTCTTGCCTCTGAGATTTTGATTGTTCCCCTAGAAAAAGAAAATGCTATTCCTGTGTCCTTGTGGCCATAGCCTACAAAGAATGATCCTGCAGCCAGATTCCCAAGCTGAGTCCTAGCAATCCAGCCAACCTGCATACTTTGCAGTCTGCACACAGATGTCACCTGACAGAGCATATTACCCATGTCTGTAATGAATGGTATTAAAATTAATAACGATATAAATTTTGATATCCAGGCAGAGATTGTTAATAACTATGAAAACGGTTTATTAACATTAAATCTCGCCACAAAACTTATATACAAGGTTCAAAAACGCTCGGTTTGGAAATGTATACATACAGGGAACAGGCAAAACTAGAAAACTTAAAGGCAACTGGCATAAGCAAACATTTATACTGGTAGAGAAGGATTGTGCGGTCACTTACACCGCTTGCAGTTGATTACCCTGCTTAGCCACTGGATGGGCGCAGGAAGCTCTTTCTGCTTATGGCAGAAGGCAATCAATGATTACAAGAGGCTTGAAGTATTTACAAAAACATCACGGGAAAACAATACCCAAGCACGGGGTGGGGCTGCTGCCGGGCCGAAAGCTGCTAGAGGCTTTGAAGGGAGGCAGACGAATCTCCGACCTGGTCCTGGCTGTCTTGGTAGCAGACTCCTGTGGAGGCAGGACGTGCAGTCTCGGTGTGCAGTCTCGGCACGGTGTCACGCTGGCTGGTTCTGGCTCTCTTGGCAGCAGGCCGACCGCATGGATGCCTCAGCAGGCATGGACAAAATAGCAGAGCGAGAGAGCAGCGAGAGCAAGCGAGCGAGCTTGTGCTACCTGCTCATCCTTTATATAGTTCAGCCCGAGACTGATGGGCCTTTGGACATAGACTAGCCAATTAGGATGGCAGTTTGCCCATATTAGGTGAAGCTGGGGCTTTTGTGGCCACCACCCCCAGCTCGGAAGGAGGGGGGGCAGAGGAGCATGCCTGCGCAAGCCAGGACATGTACAAGCCCACCTTGGCCTTTTTTTCAGGCCTACCACGACAATGTCCAAGACTGAACTTTCCAGTAATAGACACAACAGAAAATATGAGAGAGTTGGGCTCTGCAGCCTGCAGAAGAGAAGGTTTCCAGAAGACCTTAGAGTAACCTTCCAGGATCTGAAGTGGGCTACAGGAAGGCTGGGGAGGGACTATTGACAAGGTCTTGTAATGACAGGACAAGGAGCAATGGGTTTGAAGTGTCAGAGGGGAGATTGAAAGTGGATGTTAGGAGGAAGTTGCTTGCAGTGAGGGTGGTGAGACACTGGCACAGGTTGCCCAGGGAGGTTGTGGCTGCTCCCTCCCTGGAGGTGTTCAAGGAAGGTCAGGTTGGACGAGGCCTTGAGTGACCTGTACTAGTGGGAGGTGTCCCTGCCTATGGCAGGGGCTTGGAGCTAGATGATCTTTGAGGTCCCTTCCAACCTTACCATTCTATGATTCTGTGATTCTATGATGTGGATATCAACTGCAATACACCTGAATGGAACTATTTGGAACTATTTTATTTTTTTTTTTTTGTGTGTGTGGTTTTGGCTTGTGTGTGCTTGTTTTGTTTTGTTTCTAGTGATATAAACTAGGAAAGTTCCTAATGTGTTTTTATGTTCTTATTTTTCCTACAGGAGGTTGTAGCAGGCTCATTTCTCAATACCCTCCATCAGTGCTTTTTACTTTCTGGTTATGAATTTCACTGATCCAATACAGATGTGTTGGATTAGTTTTTAGTACAATGTTTAGTGACTACTGACCTCTTCAAGAGACTTACACTACATGTTTCTGACACTGAGATATTCCAATGCCAGCATTAGGGTGTAATCCATTAGCTTAACATAATATTGCTAATATCCCATTCAATTTATTTAAAATGCAGGCAATTGAAAAAGAACTTCAAGAACTCAAAAAATCAGTTTAGAGAAAGTGATTATTTTTTGTTTTAATCATTAAAATGTGTTTTGATTTAATCTATGCTTTTCTAGGCAGCTGCTGCCTGCACTGAGTTATCCAGCTCTCATGTATCACTATGCACCAGGGCAGAATTCTTGGCCTGTGAGAGAAGGACGAAGCAGCAGGGAGCATGACACACTGCTGCATCGATGCCTTTCTGTTCACCCAGCTGGAATTCACATTAAGCAACCTACTTCTGCCTCCAAAAAGGAACTGCTTCAGCACCTGACCTTTTCAGTGTGAGGGAGCACTGATGCTCAAAAATTGTCTCCATCCCCCTTCATTGACAGGTGGAGCTACTTGAATGTGTACAGTTGGTCACAAGCCCTTTTAGGCTAATGTAAGTGAAGTCAGTGCAGGCACCAGTGCTGTTTAACATCTTCGTCAGTGCCATGGACAGAGGAATCAGTGCAGCCTCAGCAAGTGTGCAG
>WBNM01018671.1:18062-30162 GCA_013399055.1 Ramphastos sulfuratus | reverse complement strand
TGGAGTTAGAGAATGGTTGGAGTCTTACAGGTCTTCCCAGCCCAGATGGTTCCATGGTTCTATGATTCTGTTTGCTTTTACAGCTTGAGAATTTGAGACTCCATCAGTATGTAGCTAATTTAAAGAAGGCAGAAGGCACACAAGTGCCTGTGTCATGATTTCAGATGACAGACAGCACTGGGGAGTAAACACATTTGTTTGGTTGCCCTGTGGGACAAGGTTAATTAGACTGCCAGGAGCTGACACAGACTTGATGGCAGAAGCTCTGAGGTGATTTATCCAATGAGCAGATTCCCAGTGTTTGAGAGCTGTTTTGTTGTTCTGCAGCTTTCATTTCAGCACTCACCCAGCTGGAAGCTGTGTTTTGTCTGCCCTTTCAGAGGCACTAGAGCACACAGGCTTAGGTGTTCTGAGTGCTGAGAAAGTGGAGCTGCAGATAGCTGGTGGAAGGAGCCAAACAGCTCTTAGTGCACAGTGGCTTTGTGCTCTCTGCCCATCCTGTATAGTGAGCGTGTCCGAAGTACACCCAGGGAGCAACAGTGAGCATAGAGTCATAGAATGGGTTGGGTTGGAAGGGATCTTGAAGATGATCCAGTTCCAACCCCCTGCCGTAGGCAGGGACACCTCCCACCAGCACAGGTTGCTCAAGGCCTCATCCAGCCTGGCCTTGAACACCTCCAGGGAGGTTGTGGAGCACAGAAGCACAGAATGTGATCTTTGATCACATTCTGTGCTTCTGTGCTCCACAACCTCCCTGGGCAACCTGTGCCAGTCTCTCCCCACCCTCACTCTCAACAATTTGTTCCTCCTCTCCACTCTCTCCCCCCCGCTCCCAGCTCAAAGCCTTTGTCCCTTGGCTTGGCACTCCCAGCCCTTGTCAAAAGTCCCTCCTCAGCTCTCCTGGAGCTTCTTCAGGTTCTGTAAGGCTTCTCTGAGGTCTCCCTGGAGCCTTCTCTTTTCTCCAAGCTTCCCACACTTGTAGCCATCCACTGCATGGACATCCCTGAGGGACTCTCATGTTTCAGTGCCAGCCTGGGGTGAAGCTGCCCTGGCACCTCCTGCCCACCCTGCAGAGCCATCACTCCCCATTTCCAGGCATTTTAGCCCACAAAGCTTTTCTCCAGCTTCCTTTCTCTGCTTCTTGTAGGTGTCAGTGTCCCTAGGGCTGGGTTTGGATGTGCCCAGATCCCTCTGCAGTCCTCAGGAGTCTCACAGTCATAGGGCTTAAAGCCATTGCCCTACACTTTGTCCCTTCTGCTGCTCCAGGTGCCCTGGCAGTGTTTCTGACCTGCCTTCATTCCAGTGGAGCAGAAAAGGGCACACAAGTGGGCATCACATCTTGTGTTTGTGTGAGGAGATTGTGTTCAGAAAGTTGCTGCTCTTTAGAGATCAGCTCACTGCAAGGACATTGAGGGGCTGGAGCAAGTTCAGAGAAGGGCAACAAAACTGAGGAAGGGTCTGGAGAACAGAGCTGGGGAGGAGCAGCTGAGGGAGCTGGGGGTGTGCAGCTTGGAGAAGAGGAGGCTGAGAGGAGACCTCATTGCTCTCTGCAGCTCCCTGAGAGGAAGTTGCAATGAGGTGGGTTGGTCTCTTCTAGTAACAAGGGCAAGAGGAAATGACCTCAGGTTGCACAGTGGAGGTTTAGTTTGGACACAAGAAGAAACTTTTTCCCTCAAAGGGTTCTCAAAGCCTGGCACAGGCTGCCCAGGGAGGTGGTTGAATCCCCATCCCTGGAGGTGTTTAGAAGCTGCAGAGATGTGATGCTGAGGGCCATGGTTTAGCAGAGTTAAAGAATGGTTGGGCTGGATGTTTTGAAAGCTCTTTTCCAGCCAAAACAATTCTGTGATTCGATTAAATAAATTTTTAAACAGCTTAGAAGAGCAGCAGCAGAGTGCTGAAGGAGGGATTGATGTTTTATACCACACACAGAGCTCAGCCCTGAGCAGTTCCATCCATAATCAACTTAGGTCACTGCAAGAGGCCATTGTACTAAAGAAAAGCAGCTAAATTAGTGTCAGGTGAGGTGGCTGCTTGCACAGCAGCATGGCTGGCTTGTGGATGCTGTCACTGTGCCAGTCTTGAGGAGTCACTGAAGCTTTGCAGAGTGCCCATGGGTCAGGCACTGCAGAGCAGCAGTGTTCATCCCAAGGGAGATGGAGAATGGAGATGGGATCCCTCCTGCCACATTCCTGTGGAGAATCACAGCTGAAGGAGGAGACCTTTTGTTTAATTGCCTGCAGTTAGAAAATCATCAACTCTGCAGGTTCTTTTTCTTCCCACTGACAGCTGCAGGGAGCTGCCCTGTGCTGCTCTAGGACTGTGGGATGGTCATGGAATGGTTTGGACTGGAAGGGACCTGAAAGTTCAGCCAGTTTCAACCCCCTGCCATGGGCAGGGACACCTCCTACCAGCACAGGTTGCTCAAGAGCCTGGCATTGAACACCTCCAGGGAGAGGGCATCCACAGTCTCCCTGGGCAACCTGTGCCAGTGTCTCCCCACCCTCACTGTCAACAATTTCTTCCTCCTCTCCACTCTCAATCTCCCCTCTCCCAGCTCAGAGCCATTGTCCCTCATCCTGGCACTCCCAGCCCTTGTCCAAAGTCTCTCCCCAGCTCTCCTGGAGCCCCTCCAGGAACTGGAAGATTGCTGTAAGGTCTGCCTGGAACCTTCTCCAGGCTGAACATCCCCAACTCTCCCAGCCCGTCCCCACAGGGGAGATGCTGCAGCCTCTGAGCATCTTTGTGGCCCCCTCTGGCCTTTCTCCAGCAGCTCCAGGTCCTTGTGCTGGGTTCCCCAGAACTGGAGGCAGTGCTGCTGATGGGGTCTGAGCAGAACAGAGAGGCAGAATTCCTTCCCTTGCCCTGCTGGCTGGTGCTTTGGATGCAGCCCAAGACATGGTTGGCTTCTGGGCACATGAGTTTTATTCTGTAAAGTCCCTGTGATCTGTTTCCATCTTTAAATGATACAATTGATATAATTTTATTAGACCTTGGCAGCTGATGGAGCCTTTTGAAGTGCATCTCGAGTTGGTTGATAGCTCCCAGCAGTAGCTAGAGGTCAGCATTGCTTCAGAATTCCCAGTGAGGAAGCAGCAAGCTTGGGCTGGCTGCAGTAGGAGTCGCTGGAGGAACATCAGCTGGAGGAGAGGCTGAGGGAGCTGGGGGCGTGCAGCCTGCACAAGAGGAGGCTCAGGGCAGAGCTCATTGCTCTCTGCAGCTCCCTGAAGGGAGGTTGTGGCCAGCTGGGGTTGGGCTCTGCTGCCAGGCACCCAGGGCCAGAACAAGAGGACACAGCCTCAAGCTGTGCCAGGGCAGCTTCAGGCTGGAGGTTAGGAAGAAGTTCTTGAGAGCAAGAGATTGGCATTGGGATGGGCTGCCTGGGGAGGTGGTGGAGTGCCCATGCCTGGAGGTGTTTAAGAGGAGGCTGCATGAGGCACTGAGGGCCCCAGGGGGTAGTTGGTTAGAAGGTGTTAGGTAATAGTCATTCTGCAATTCTACACTGGAATTCTGAGTGGCAGGAGAACCTTCAGTGTTGAAGCAGTCCAAATACTTTGTTCTCCTGTTATCTTTTCCAGCACTCTAACTGGTTTCTTGTGATTTGCTGCAGAACTGCATGAGCTTGGTTTTGGGTTCAGTATTGTGTGGGTGCAGCTATGCCATAGCTGGGGCATCTCTGCTTAGGAAAAAGTGATTTTTTTTTAAGTCTGCATATTACAGAAATCATAGTGGCAGTGTCCAGTGGACTTCCACATGTCCATGGAACATGCTGCAGAGGCCAGAAGCATGAGGGAAGGTGGTGCCCTAACTCTAGAAGGAATTTGCCTGCTGTTAGCAGGAGCCCAGTTTGGGTTAATAGCTCCGGTTCTTGCAGATCTAAAAATTCAGACATAGCAGAAGGTTGGAAGAGACCCATAAAGGTTATGTTGTCCAACTCCCTTGGGGACAGGCTTGGGAGAGTTGGGGCTGTTCAGCCTGGAGAAGAAAAGGCTCCAGGGAGACCTTAGAGCAGCCTTCTAGTAGCTGAAGGGGCTCCAGGAGAGCTGGGAAGGGATTTCTGACAAGGGCTGGAAGTGTCAGGGTGAGGGACAATGGTTTGAAGATGGAGCTGGGAAGATTTAGGTTGGACATCAGGAGGAAGTTCTTCACAAAGAGGATGGTGAGACACTTGAACAGCCTGCCTGGAGAGGTGGTTGAGGACCAAACCCTGGACACATTCAGGGTCAAACTTGATGTGTGGGCAGCCTGCTCTGGCTGGAGGTGTCCCTGCTGACTGCAGTGGAGTTGGACAGGATGAGCTTCAAGGGTCCCTTCCAGCCCAATGCATTCTCTGAAGGACCAGTTCCTACCAGCTTCCAGGTCACTGCAAAGTTCAGTGTTACTGCAGTGTTTGGATGCTGGTCCCTGGAGGAAGCAGAAGAATCCAGGCTGTCCATAAACCAGCTGCTGTTGAGGAATGCTGGAGAGCTTGGGGAACATTCTTGTTCAGTGACACTGCAGCAGTTGTACACGAGCAGGACTCTGCTTGGCTTAGGAAGGGCAGAAGAATCCTTTGGTTAACCCTCTGGGCCCTCTTACTGGCACTTGGGAGGGTTATAAAGGAGAGGTTGGTAAATGAGCAGGACCTGGGCAGGGATTGTGCCCTGTGCTGGGCACTGGTGAGGCCACACTGTGATTGCTGGGTTCAGTTTTGGGTCCCTCACTCCAAGAAGGACATTGAGAGGCTGGAGCAGGTCCAGGGATGGGCACCAAAGCTGGGGAAGGGTCTGGACAACAGGACTGGAGAGGAGCAGCTAGGTGGGGGTTGGGCTCTGCTCCCAAGGAACAACAGGACAAGACAAAATGACTTCAAGTTGCCCCAGGAGAGGTTTAGTTTGGACATGAGGGAAAATGTCTTCCTCTTGGGTGTTTTCAAGGTCTGGCCCAGGCTGCCCAGGGCAGTGGTGGAGTCCCTATCCCTGGAGGGGTTTCAAAGGTGTGGAGATGTGGTGCTGAGGGCCATGGTTTAGTGCTGCTCTGGCAGTGTGGGGAAGAGTCTGGAGAACAGAGCTGGGGAGGAGCAGCTGAGGGAGCTGGGGGTGTGCAGCCTGCAGAAGAGGAGGCTGAGGGCAGAGCTCATTGCTCTCTGCAGCTCCCTGAGAGGAGGCTGCAGCCAGGTGGGGGTTGGGCTCTGCTGCCTAGGCTCAGGTGATAGAAGGAGAGGAAATGCCCTGAAATTGTGCCAGGGGAGGGTTAGGTTGGAGAGGAGGAAAAACTTGTCTGCTGGAGGAGTGGTCAGGGCCTGGCAGAGGCTGCCCAGGGAGGTGGTGGAGTCCCCATGCCTGGAGGTGTTGAGGAAAGCTGTGGCCATGGCACCTGGGGCTATGGTTTAGTGGCCATGGTGGGTTGATGTTGGGTTGATATTGGTCTTGGATGATCTTGGAGGGCTTTTCCAACTGAAAGAATTTTGTGGCTCTATGATTCTGTATCTCAGCCCTTAAAATGAAGCCATCCTCTCTAGCAGTGAGTAGCAGAGCAATTTGGGTGCTGCCTCAGCTAAACAACTCACACCAAATACCAAAATCATAAAACCATAGAATAAATTGGGTTGGAAAGGACCTTCAATACCATCCAGCTGCAACCCCCTGCCATGGACAGGGACACCTCCCACTAGACCAAGGTTTCTCAGGGCCTCATCCAACCTGGTCTTAAAACACTTTCAGGGATGAGGCATCCACAGCCTCCCTGGGCAACCTGTTCCAGCTGTATCTTCACCCTCATAGTGAAGAACTTCTTCCTAATGTCCAATCCAAAACTCTCCTGCTCCAGTTTCAAATACAGAGATGGAAACATTCCAAGTCAAAGCTTAGCACATTGAGTTCTTGGGAACAGCTTCAGGATCCCTGGATTGTGGTAGGAGATAAGGCAATGACCTCCACTATTGCACCTCTTAAAACTTTTTTCCATCCTCAGAGTTTTTCCAACACTTCTTCAAGAACTTTTCACACCTTGGGCTGTTTGCAGAAGAGAGTTTACAGCTCAGCAAGAGCCTCTGTTGGTGTTGGGGGCTGGATGGGGGTGGAATTGGTTTCTCTGCACTTGCAAGAAGTAGGTGTTGGAGTGTGGCTGTGTAGGTGTTAAGTTTCCTGTTTGCAAAGTGCCTTCTGCTGCGTGCTTCAGGCCTCACTGCCACCTGCCAGCACCTCTGTGGTGCTTGCTCTGCGTCACACAGAGACGTAGCAGATCCTGGCCCCAGCATTAACACCTACAGCTGGGACTGCTGAGGACTGACATCAATGAGCAGAGGGATTTTCCACACCATGATCTTCCTCCTCCTCTTTTTCCCTCTCTCCAAGTCCCTTAACACTGTTTTAAACCAGGCCCCAACTGCTCCTAGGCAGAGCTGCTGCAACTTTTCCTGCTTTTTGTCACTGAGATCTTCTTGCAGCTCTGTGCTGCTGCTGAGCCTCAAGGTGGAGCTGAGGCATGTGGCTGCCTTCTGACCTGCAGCCAGTGTGGCATCCTAGATGTATCAGAACAAGGAAAGGAAATGAGCTGACGGCTCATTTCTAATGTCATTTGTACCTCCACAAGAATTTCCTGTAGCTGGAAATGGATTCAGTTTATGCTGTTGTTGCTTTCTTCGCTACAGTTTGTGTTATCTTAGAGTCACAGCCTAGTTTGAGGTGGGGAGGGACCTTCAGAGCTCATCCAGTGCAACTCCCTGCACTCAGCAGGGACATCCCCAGCCAGAGCAGGTTGCTCACAGTCCCAAACAACCTGACCTGCAGTGGTGCCAGGCATGGGGCAGCTCCCACCTCTCTGGGCAACCTGGCACAGGCTCTCAGCACCCTCAGGGTCAAACATTTCTCCTTTCTCTCCACTCTCAATCTGCCTCTTCTAGTTCCAAACTACCCCCTCTTGTCCTGTTACAACAGGCCCTGCTCAAAAGTCTCTCCCCAGCTCTCTGATCAGCCCTTTAAGCACTACAAGGCCACCAGAGGGTCTCCTTGGAGCCTCCTCCTCTCCAGGCTGAACACCTCCAACTCTCTCAGCCTGGCCTCACAACAGAGCCCTTCCAGCACTGCTGTGGCCTCCTCTGGCCCTACTCCAACAGGTCTCTGTGCTGTGCTGAGGACTCCAGAGCTGCCCCAGCACTGCAGGGGAGGTCTCAGTAGAGGGGCAGAATCCCCTCCCTGCCCTGCTCAGTTCATGCTGTTAGCTTCATTCTACCCCAACGAAAATGGAAGGAGTTAAGATTCAAATCTGCAGTAACCTTTCAAAGTAGACTTGGATTTTTCCCCCCCTGTTTCTCTCTAGGGCAGTGCTGCTGAACATTCTGCTCTTGCTGCAGTGCTTCCCTTAGGAACACAACCCATTGTCCAGCCTCAGTTCACTGCCCAGCCTCAGTAATCCCACTTGCAGGCTGAGCAGCCAGGACTGAGCAGATGGAGCAGTCCCCATTCCTCAGAGCAGTGTTGCTTGGAGTAGTCAGTTGGAGACACAGCCCCTGGAGTTCCAACCTCATAACTTCTGGTTCCTGATGAGGCAAGAGTGGTTTCCTTGCCTGCTGTGGTTTGCCACACAGGACTGGTACAAGGACAGTTAACAGGACTGGTCCTGTGTCAAAAGCAGAGTGGCCAGAGCAGGTCAAGAGAGGGGATTCTGCCTCTCTGCTCTGCTGAGAGCTGACCTGCAACACTGCATCCAGTTCTGGGACCCCCAATACAAGAGAGACATGGACCTGATGGAGAGGGTCCAGAGGAGGCCATGAGGATGATCACAGGGCTGGAGAACCTCTGCTGTGGGGAGAGGCTGGGAGAGCTGAGCTGAGTCAGTTCAGCCTGGAGAAGAGAAGGCCTCAGGGAGACCTTAGAGCAGCCTCTCAGTACCTGAAGGAGCTAAAGGAGAGCTTTTGACAAGGGCTGGGAGTGACAGGGTGAAGGACAATGGTTTGAAGCTGGAGCAGGGCAGATTTAGGTTGGACATCAGGAGGAAATTCTTCACAATGAGGGTGGTGAAACACTGGAACAGGTTGCCCAGGGCTATGGTTGATGCCCCACCAACCACATCAGTGTTCAAGGTCAAACTCAGTGTGGCTCTGGGCAGCCTGCTCTGGTTGGAGATGTCCCTGCTGACTGCAAGGAGGTTGGACAAGAAGACCTTTGAGAGTCACTTCCAACCTGATGCAAAATCTGTGACTCTCTAAGGGACTTCTGTGTGGTGAAGAGAAGGAGGAGGAGAAAAATGGTCACGTCAGAAGCTGTGTTAGATGAACTGTAGTGGTGGTGACTGAGTTGCTTTCAGAGCCATCTCTGGTTCCTGTGAAGCAAGAACAACTTCCTGAGGCAATCTCTCATCTCTGCTTTTCATCTGTTTGGTTTCCACCATTCTGGTCAGGACAAGGATTGACTGCAGCTGTCTGAGAACTCCGTGAGGTGGTTCAGTGGTGATCTTTCTGAGGGCTAATGGCTTGTTGAATCAAGACCTTTTAAGAGTCACTCACAGAATAAACTGGCTAAATTAACACTGACAAGAGCATATTCTGGATGCATGACTAATCAGTTGTGTGGTAATTGGCTCAGGCCTCTCAGCAGATGCCAAGGGAAGCCAGCAGAGCAGGCAGCATACCAAAGAGACTTGTCACTGAGTCAAGCACATGCCGAGGTCGATGGCCTCTCCTTAGCCTTCCTGGGTAATGTTTAAAACATGACTCCATGCCTGAACTGCAAAATGACTGAGGGGAAAGAAGGCAAAGAAACTGCAGCTGTCCTGAAACAGCCCAATTTGCTGTGGAGTTTGTGACTTTCCCAGCCTGGGGTCCCCAAAGCCCCAAACGTTCCCTTTCCTAGCTACATGCTGTGAGAATGGAACTGGGACTGCTGCTGGGGCTGAAATGCAGAGCACCTCTTATCAGACAGGGCCTGCACATTGTCACTGCACTGCTTGAGCCCTCTCAGGGTGAACTTTGCTTCCCTGATGTCCCTTTTTAGTCAGCTGGCCTGGGACAGGATGGCAGGTTGGGTGCTTCTGTCTCAGGCATGCTGTGATAAGCTGTGCAGTAAACAGGCTCTGGGCTGGCTGCAGCTGCTCTTGCTGCATTCTGACCCAGAGTTTTGTAACTAAATGGCTCAATTTTTAAGTTTAAGTTGATCATCTATTAAAATACACTGGATACTGGGGAAAAATTCCTTACAGGGAGGGTGGTGAGACACTGGAACAGGCTGCCCAGAGAGGTTGTGGAGTCTCCTTCTCTGGAGACATTCAGAACCCACAGGGATGTGTTGCTGTGTGGCATGCCCTGAGTGATCCTGCTCTGACAGGGGGTTTGGACTCAAGGATCTTTTGAGGTCCCTTTCACCCCCTACCATTCTGTGATTCTATGTTGTGGCTGCCCCCTCCCTGGAGGTGTTCAAGGCCAGCTGGGATGAGGCCTTGGGCAACCTGGGCTGGTGGGAGGTGTCTCTGCCCATAGCAGGGGTTTGGAGCTGGATGATCTTTAAGGTTCATTCCTACCCAACCCATTCCATGATTCTGTGAATTACACAGTGCTGTAACTCTGATTTTTACCCCAAAGACTCTGTGTGGTCATTGTGGCTCTATTAGCCATTATTTTTTCATCCCTTTCTGTCAGGGGTGATGAATAAATGTGATAGAATGAAGTTCGGTTACCATGAGTGGGAGTCCAGAGCTCTTTTGAGTTTTGGAGCTTTGTTTGCCAGGAAGCCCAAAAGGATTCTGTGAGCAGGGAGCTGGATCCTTTTACTTTCCCTTGGAGGTGGCAAACTGAAGATGTGCTCTACAAAAAACAGATACACAGGAGTATTTTCAGATGAATCATCATAGAATCATGGAGTGGTTTGGGTTGGAAGGGGCCTTAGAGATCACTTACTCCAATGTCAGAGGTCATCTACTCCAACCTTAGTGATCATCTGCTCCAACCCCCCTGCCACAGGCAAGGACACCTTCTACCAGCCCAGGTCAGTCAGGGCATCATCCAACCTGGCTTTGAACACCTCCAGGGAGAAGGAATCCACAACCTCCCTGGGCAACCTGTTGGTATGTTCAGTGTCATTAGGAGATGTGGGTCAGGGAGATGAGAGGCCCTTGGCTGTGTTTGATGCTGATTTTTATTTGCTGTGAGGAATTTAATTTAGTTTCCTCCTGCATACACTGGTGAGACTCTAGAACAGGCTGCTTGGGGAGATTGTGGCTGCTCCTTCCCTGGAGGTGTTCAAGGCCAGCTTGGATGAAGCCTCTGCTGGTGGGAGGTGTCCCTGCCCATGGCAGGGAGTTGGGACTGGATGATCCTTAGGGACCCTTCCAACCCAACCCCTTCCACGAATCTATGATCAGTGCTGCTCACAACGAACCTCCAGGGAGAGGACATCCACAACCTCCTTGGGCAACCTGTTTGGATGCTCAGTGTCATTTGGAGGCCTGAGCCTGGCTCAGGGTGATGAGAAGCTCTGGGCTGTGTTGGATGCAGAATTGGCTTTGCCATGACCTGCAACGAGGAATTTAATTCCATTTCCTCACACTGCTGCTTGTGTTTGCCCATCTGTCGGAGTGCTGCTGGAGAACTCTCCACAGCAGAAGGTCTGAACTGACTTTTGAAACGTGCAAAGTGCAGTGTGGGTTCCAACAACTTTGAGAATTCATTAATCCTCCTTTCATGGTCGTTAATTTGCTTCCTCTGCCCTCCCCTTTCAAAGACCTCAGTGCTGTCCGGAGTTTATCCTTCCCTCCGTACCTGGAGACTCTTTCTGCTGAACCCACTTCAGGACAATGTTTTTGTTTTTTTTGTTTTTTTTTTTTTGAAATGTTTCTTTCCCTCACACATAGATTTGATGTTACGGAGTCTGTGCTCTGTACTGTAACCATCCAGCTCCTGACAGGAACTCTGGGGCCCAGCTTCTGGAACTACACGGTAACGAGAGAAGGTTCCTGCTGCCTGGCGAGCGCTGGCATGGGCTGAGCAGAAGCAGCACCTTTGTCATGCACATAGCAACTGCTGGATCCAAAGCACCTTGCTGAAAGGGGTTTCACAAGTGCTTTACAATCTGGGCTGGTGGGAGCTGAGCCTGCCCACGGCAGGGGGGGTTGGAACTGGATGAGCTTTAAGCTCCCTTCCAACCCGTTCAGTCACACTATAAACCTTTGCAAAGCTTGAAGGAGCAGTAAAAATCCAATCTGAATGCAAATGTAATTACATTTTAGGTTTTTTTTTTCACAGCATCATGTTTTACTTGAAAGCAGAGCACAAAACCCCTGCCTTAACACTTAACTTAAACCAGAAGTTTGGTTTAAACCTTTTCCCTTCATTTTATCACAGCTGTGCCTTCACCTGAAAGCTACCCAGGATTATGGAAGCAGCTTTGTAAGTCTGGGTGTAAAACAATTGTGTTGGAACTACTTCAGATTGGTTGTTGCTGTTTAAAGACCTTTCCACCAGGAAAAAAAAAAAAACCCAAATAATAATTGGGCAGTTCAGAGACCTGTTAGGCTGTGCAATAGCTTAAAGAGTTACCAGTTAGTGGTTTAAAAATTGCCATTTGAACTGGGCCATGCTTCTTAACCCACTCACCTAACTGGGCTTGTGTTAAGTAACTTCATTTCCTGCTTGTCTTGATTTTCCAAGTGCCTTTCCTTATGTCTCTGCTAAATATATCCTGCTCTGCTGCCCTTCAGAAAGGACTTTCTCTTCCTTTCTTCAAGTTTTGCAGGCCTTATTCCACCATACCTAAGTGGTTTGTGATATTTTTTTTTCCCCACCCCATCAATAAATTGGGATCATTAAAAGTGTGTCAGTTGAGATCATTCAAATTTCTCCCAGCTGAGGGATTAATAACTTAAGAGATTTCCTTGAAATATTTGAGGGTAGAAGAATGGAGCTTTGAGAGCCTTCTTAGGACTGCATCAGGTTTGAAATAAAATTGAGTTGGGTGCTTGGTTTGTTGGTTTTGGTTGGGTTTTGTTGGGTTTTTTTGCTGGTTTGTTTGCACAGCCTTTGTTAAACTTCCATTGGTGCACATCTTTATCAGTCATCTGCATGAGGGAATTGAGGGCAGCCTGAGTCAGTTTGCAGATGACACCAAGCTGGGTGGCAGTGTTGATCTGCTGG
>WBNM01018670.1:0-18774 GCA_013399055.1 Ramphastos sulfuratus | reverse complement strand
CTGCAGTTTGAAGATGTGCTCCATGACCACTTTTCCTCTTTCTGTGGGCAGATTGTCTATGTCAACACAGGCAGGAGGCAAGGCACAGATGCAAAAATGTGGCCACAGGACTTTCACAGAGCATGACTTCACTAGATTCAGAGTGGGGAACCTACACCCTCTGTCCATCCACAGAGCATGTCTATGTAATCCTGACACCAACAATTATGGACCAGAGCAATCTCTTCACTCCTCGTTTTTCCTAGCACTAAAGCTTCCCACATGGACTAGAGCCTGAATGACTAAGCAGTGGAAAGACCAACTTAGGAGCACAGGACACACTGCTGCTGCTGCTGAGCTCTGTTTCTAAGGGTCAGGTGCCCTGAGGTTCCTTACTGTTCAGTGTCACAGAATCACAGCATGGGAGGGTTTGAAAGGGACCTTCAGAGGTCATCCAGTCCAACCCCCCTGCCAGAGCAGCAGCACCCAGGGCACACAGGAACATACCCAGGTGGGTTTGGAAAGTCTCCAGAGGAGACTCCACAAGCTCTCTGGGCAGCCTGCTCCAGGGCTCAGCACCCTCACACCAAAGAAGTTTCTCCTCATGTTGAGGTGGAACCTTCTGGGTTCCAGTTTGTGTCCACTGCCCATCACCCTGTCACTGGGCACTATCAAAAAGAGCCTGGCACCTTCATCCTGACATCCATCCCTCAGCTATGAACAGGTTATTCTCCTTAACAACTGAAGGGTAGCAAAAGCTTCTGTGTACTTCAAAACTCAAAAAAAACAGAAAGTAATTGCCCAAAAGTCTGGGACTCATGTCGGCACCCCCCAACCCTGGGCCCTCATCTCAGCACCCAACCCTGGGCCCCACGTCAGCACCCCCCCAACCCCGCCCTCCCCCCGGCCCCTCCCCGCCCCGCCGCCGCCGCGCCCGCCCCCGCCCGCCCCGCGCGCCCNACTTTGCAGAACGGTCACTGAACTCAGACCCAGCAATCGGCACCAAAATGAAGCCCTGCAGCAAAAATCTGTTTGCATGACAGGATTAAAACAGTTTGAGAGTGACTTTTGTAAAGGAGTCAGTTTTGGTTTATTGCCTGACATGAGATGGATTTCTACCAGGAAAGCAAAGCTGCAGTGCCAGGCAATGACAGCTCCCTGGGCATATTCCACCACGGCTGTTTGCTTAGCATTTACACTGAGTTTTGAGTAACATTGACCTGTGCAGACAAATCAAGAAGTAGTTTGATTGGTTCCCGTATTGTGCATGTAGAATGGACTCAGAGGTCACTTTTTTTTCATTTGAAACCTGACAGGTTGCTACAACCTTTCAATTAAAAATGTGTCTGAAATTGAACACACCAGATCCAAGTTCCTGAGCTTCCTGACTGCTGTTTTCTGTACTGCCTTGATGTATGGAATAAGGTTTGAAATCTTCAAAGTGTAAATAGAAGTGATGAGAAGTTCTGTGCTGGAAGAATTAGTCACAGCATCACAGAATGGTGATGACCCCTGGAGACCATCCAGTACAATCCCCTTCCAAAGAAGGACCACCCAGGGCAGGTGAACAGGAACACATCCAGGTGGGTTTGGAAATTCTCCAGAGAAGGAGACTCCACAATCTCTCCGGGCAGCCTGCTCCAGGCCTCCAGCACCCTTCCTAACTTCTTCCTCAGCTTCAGTCTCACCCTGCTCTGCCTCAGCTACAAACCATTCCCCCTTGGCCTGTCTCCATGCATCCTCAGCACAAAGCCCTCTGCAGCCTTCCTGCAGGATCCCTTCAGCTCTTGGCAGGCAGCTCTAAGGTCCCCCCTGCAGTCTTCTCCTCTGCAGGCTGCACACCCCCAGCTCCCTCAGCCTGTCCTCACAGCAGAGCTGCTTCAGCCCTTGGCTCATCTTTGTGGCCTCCTCTAGACTCACTCCAACACTCTGTGTCCTTCTGCAGGGGACAGCAGCACTGGAGGCAGGATTGGAGGTGGGGTCTCAGCAGAATCAAGAGGCAGGATCCCCTCTTCCCCTCTTTTGCCTTGCTGCTTTCCTTCAAAGCCTACTCTGGAACTGGACTGAAGTTGGGAGTATTTTGATTCAGAAACTTTACCCTCACAAACCAGCTTTAAGGAACAAGATTTAGATACTAAAATGTCTCTGAAGAAGAGAGTGAACATGGATAATGAAAAAGTGCATCTCCACAACATGAGCAAGCAGAGGAAACCAAACACTTACCCTAAAGCTTGGAAAGATGGAATGGAACGTGCCCAGTGCATGGACAAGAAAAGCAACCTGGAGGCTGTCTCACAGATATAGTGAACATTGAGATACTCAGGCATAGGAGAGGGCATGGTGAGCTGGCAACAACAACAACAACAGTGTTAAAATAAACACAACTGTGCAAGTCACTTATTTCACTTTCTTCATGGAGAAAGCATGGGAAAAAAAAGTCAGTCTCAGAGCTGAAGTGACCAAGTGAAATTGTTTTTTTAAATAAACATGAGATAATCCTGAAATAAAGTCAAGTGACTGCCTTCTGCATTCTGAGCCATGCTGTTGCACCCTAGAGTAGCTACAATGCAACAAAAAAGGAAAAAAAAAAGCCAATCTTTGTCTTAGCTAAATGTGTGTGGGACACACAAGATGGAGAACCTCAAATAAAACTCAACTTCTGAGACACTCTTAAGGACAGGAGCTTTGAAGGATCACTGTAATTAGGATGAAGCTGCTTCCATTTATAAAGACAGAAATACATCAAAAACCTCCCACAGAGTCTTTGTTACTTTCTAAAGCTTCCCCCAGAGGAAGTGGCCTGAAGAATCATGGAACTGTTTTGGTTGGAAAAGCTCTCTAAGATCACCCAGTCCAACCATCAGTCCAACACCACCACAGCCATCAAACCATGTCCCCAGGTGCCATGGCTGCACCTTGCTTGAACACCTCCAAGGACGGTGTTGGGTTGGTCTGTTCTCCTTAGTCTCAGGTTATAGAATGAGTAGAAATGGCCTGAAATTGTGCCAGGGGAGGGTTAGGTTGGAGATGAGGAAAAATTTATTTGCTGCAAGAGTGGTCAGGGATGGCAACAGGCTGCCCAGGTTGGTGGTGGAGTCTGCATCCCTGAAGGTGTTCCAGAAAGGTGTGCCCATGGCACCTGGGGCCATGAGTTAGTGGCCATGGTGGTGTGGGGTTGCTGGTTGGACTGGATGATCTCAAAAGGCCTCTCCCAACCCCAGCAGTTCTGTGACTCTACAAAGCAGTGCAGCTCTAGTACTGTAGGCCACCCCAAACAAGAAGCCAGTCCCTGAACACAAGTGGCACATTGCTCAGCCATGAGTGCCAACGCCTGGACAGGTAAGGGCTCTTTTAGGGAAGCCCACAGAAGGTTTGCTCAGACCCTCCTCTCACATTGCTGTGTCAGAGCAGCCACAAGCAGCCAGCAGAAGAAAAGCCCCCAGTACCCTGAACGCTACGTGTGCGTCGCTGAGCAGGGGCCCCTCCATCTCCACGATGTTCAGGCTCGTTTCTCCTCCCAGCAGCTGGACACCAGCCTCAGCAGCCTCAGAGCTGTGGCAGGCTGTGCTCTCTCCTGGATTTAATGCTTTGGCGAGAGTATCAAATGCCCTGCAAGATCACCACACACACAAATAAACAAACAGCAAAGCCACATTCCAGTTTAGAGACTCTTTCCATTTAGAAAAACCTGCCCAGGTCTGGGAGCTGTTTTTAGATGTCTGCTTCACAGCCACATTTGGAAGACAAAAATCAGTATCATGCTTTTCCTGACAGCCCACCAAACAAAATCCTTGAGGATTCCAACTTGCAGTGGCTCTGAAACAAAAATTAGCAGCAGCAGATCCTGTTCACACCAGTTGCCAACGAATTCACAGTTTTGACATATTGGCTGTGCTGCTGATTCACAGTTTGCCTTTCAGGATCTCTTTAGTGATGCTTACTGAAGGTGCTGGCACGAGCACTTTGAGGACAGGATCCTCAGACTGCTGTTAAAGCAACTTAATGCACATAGAAATTGTGCAGATTTTTGCTGCTTTGGAGCACAAATGGGAAAGACTTGAAGAGACAAGTTGGGGTTAGTCATCTGAATTTGAAAACATCGCTTCCAAATCAGAGTTGGTTTGGTTGCATTGAGTCTGACCAAACAGGTAAGAGAAAGCACTCCCAGACTGTCAGTACTACACTTGGCTGCCTTTGATGTGGAGCAGTGACTCCAGCCAGCAGTGTTCTGGAGGAGATGTCAGGACAAGCACAGATCTGGTTCTCATTTTGCTGCTTGGTACCAGCTCTGTTGCTCATCTGCTCAAGAACACTCCTGAGCTCCACAACCTCCAAGGAGAACCAGAGACCTGATCGCTGCCCACAGGCAGAGGAACATCCTGAGAGCAGTATCAGCTGTGTTCAGTGTTGCATGAAAAACTTGGGCACTGAGGTCTGAAAGCTCACAAAAACTGTAAGCAGAGCTGGTTCTCAGTTTAGAGCCATATTCAATACCACAGAATCTAAAATCACTGCTTTACTGCCCAAGTCTGGGGTAGAACTCTGCCAGCTCCTCTCCCCCCCACACTCTCTGGCTATCTAGATTGATGGAGATGCTTACAACTGAACTCTGAACGTTCACTTTGCTGGACAAAGCCATTTACAACCACAAGAGACATCACAACAAAGGAGCTGCTGGCACTGCCTCAGGCTGGGGATGGCAGATGAGCTGAGCTTCAACCCTTCACTAGCCTATACACCTTCATGTGCACACACGAGGGGGACTGAGGCATGCACGAGTGGACTGAACAGATGGAAGTGGACTACAGAGAAGTACCTGGGATGTCTTCTGTCTCCAGGGTACAGAAAGTAGGCATAAAGGGAATGCATTCATGGGTAAGCTCTAGAAGCTGCAACATTCACATTGAAATTCATTTCAAACACATATAACCAGAAGAATTTAATTCCCAAACAGAACTTCCTTAGGATTTCACTTGGAAGAAGCTTACAAGGTTCATGCTGTCCATGAGCTCAGGCTGCCATTATTATTGCTTTTAATGGAGCTATTTCCTACAGTGTGATCCTTTAATTAATGCTCAGAACTGACAGAGACCTTTTCAAACAGCAGTAGTATTTGCAAATGGAACATGCCTTACTTACCTTGTCACATCACTACTGGCTTGTTCTTCTTGCTGCAGCTCAGACAATGATGCATCTCCATTACTCAAGTTGTCAATCATAGAGAGCTCTGTAGTGCTCTGCGAGATGTCTTTGCATTTGCTGAGGTTTGCCAGTGAAGTCACCACGTTTGCCAGTGTGCTTAAATCTCCCTGACATGCTTCAACCTAAGGGAAAAAAACCACAGCTTTTAGTTCTCTCATCCTGGCAACAGAGAAGCCTTCTGCATAAATAGAAAACATCAAGCAGCATGTGAAGAGGATCTGCAAGAAAATTACTGTTTTCAGTCAGTGAGCAATCATAAAGCAGCAGTCAGACACTGCCCTGCCTCAAACATACGAAATGTTTAGACATTGACAAGGAAGAGCTCTCTGCTGCCTTCACAAAGGATGCTACAGATGGTAAGCAAGTGCAGGATGGATCCTTTCCACTCACCACTCACTCACCAGGATTGCACTAGATGATATTTTTAGCATCTTCCTTCCTTCCTCATGTAAATGAGTCACTAGAACAGGGTAGGAGAATGGTGGAAAAGAAGGAATGGATAAAAGGTCACCTTTAAAGGCAAGCACAAAAAGAATTCTGCAAGCGGAACACAAAGAATTCTGCAAGCAGAACACAAAGAATTCTGCTGCAGCCATTTCTGGGTTTTATGTCTTTAACATAAACCTTTTATATAGGGTTAAACTAGATCTTAGGAGGACGTTCTTCAGTATGAGGGTGGTGAGACACTGGAACAGGTTGCCCAAGAAGGTTGTGGATGTATCCTCCTTAGAAGTGTTCAAGGCCAGGCTGGATGAGGCCTTGAGCAACCTGGGATGGTGGAAGAGTAGGGAGTTTGAACTAGATGATCTTTAAGGTCCCTTCCAACCTAAAGCATTCTATGAATCTATGAGTAACTGCAAGGGAACACCATGTCTCAGTAGTAATAAGCAACTTGGAAGCAGTAAGAGATGTTTCTCACCTAAAAAGATGAATAAGGGCATGATTATAGGTAAATATGCAGCTGCTAACAGCAGCATGCTGCATGCCCTTCAGGCTGCACTGACAGATTCTACACAGCCAGGAAGGTGAAATGAGACAAAGAACTTTTGGTGGAGCCCTTTGCAGACAGGCAAAATGCCTGAAAACAGCAGGAGGCAATTCAGTATCAGCTAGAAAAATACAGCAGCTTCCTACTGTGCACAGCACCCACCTGGCTTCAGTGGATCAGTAAGAGTAACAAAGTGGAAGCAAAAGAAAAGCAGCTCAGAAATAAGATTGCTGCTGAGATAGCTATGATGAGCTGTGTCCTAACCATGAGTGATTGAGGGGGAAAAAAGCTAACTAACAGCATTCATGAAATGCACTGCAGGGTCTGCAAACACCTCACTTCATTTGTGCAAAAGAAATATCCAAGGGCCAGGACTGTCCAGTGCAAATGAGAACAATGCAGCCCTCAGAGCTCTCCAAAACACAGAGGGAGACATTTACTTTATAAGAGTTTCAGCATTTATGCATTCTAGTGAAGAGAGAGAAGTGGTTTGAAACAGAGTTTACCAAAACAGGAACACAACAGGACAGGGCAGAGCCCCCTTCCCTCCCTGCTCAGTACCACTCAGATCAGTATTTGGGACAGTTTTGGTCACTATCAATGCCCTATATGAGGGGGTTGAGTGCTGAGGATGCCACACTGGGAGGGGTGGCTGACACCCCCTAAAGCTGTGCTGCCACCCTGTGAGACCTGGCCAGGCTAGAGAGCTGGGTGAAGGAGAACCTCATGGAGTTCAATAAGGACAAGTGCCAAGTCCTGCACCTGGACAGAAATAAACAGCAGTACAGACTAGGAGCTGACCACTTGAACAAGTGGGCAGCAAATTCTGAATGGGGCAGCAAAGTGCCCTTCTGGCAAAGGGAGCCAATGGAATCCTGGGGTGCACTAAGAGAAGTGTGGCCAGCAGGGTTAGGGAGGTTCTCCTGCCCCTCTGCCCTGCTGAGCCCACACCTGCAATACTGTGACCAGTTCTGCTGCAAGACAGACAGGGACCTGCTGGGGAGAGGCCAATGGAGGCAATGAGGATGCTGAAGGGACTGGAACATCTCTGCTGTGAAGAAAGGCGGAGAGCCCTGGGGCTGTTCAATCTGGAGGAGAGAAGGCTGAGAGGGGACATGATCCGTGTCTATAAATACCTTAGGGGTGGGTGTCAGGATGAAGGTGCCAGGCCCTGCGTGGTGGTGCCCAGGCATAGGACAAGGCACAACAGGCACAAGCTGGAACCCAGGAGGTTCCACCTCAGCATGAGGAGAAAGTTCTTTGGTGTGAGGGTGCTGAGCCCTGGAGTAGGCTGCCCAGAGAGGTTGTGGAGTCTCCTTCCTTTGAGAATTTTCCAAACACATCTGGATGCATTCCTTTGTGCCCTGCCCTGGGTGCTGCTGCTCTGGCAGGGGGTTGGACTGGCTGCTTTGCAGAGGTCCCTCCCAACCCCTCCATTCTGTGGCATCACCACATACCTTTTCTGGAGTCATCAGCACCGCAGGCTCATTTTTAATCGCAGACTGATGAATGTTAACAAACATCCCCGACTCCAGCAGACCTGTAGACCTGACATGAGAAGACTCATTGGAATGAATGACAAAGAGGGAATTGGTGCTTGCTGTCTGAGGCAGGGAGCAGGTGCTGGGGGGGCAGTGCATACCTCGCTGTTTCATGGTCTGTGACAAAGGTGGGAGTTGCAGCCAGAGGACTCCGCAGGTCCTTCCGAATGTAAATCTTCTCAGTGGAGGCTGCGCAGTTGGAAGACTTCTCTCTGGACACTTCAATAGGTTTCCTCTCGCACTGCACAGCTAAGCAAAACAGGATGCAACTCTTCAGTCACCTCCTGAATTACAAACTAAGAGATAATCCCTTCCCCCCGCTCCCCTTTTATTTAATCTGCAGTTTCAATAATGATTCTGAAAACAGCTACTGAAAAAGAAATCCACAGCTAAGAAGCTTGGGCTAAAACCCTAACATCGACTTCATTTGTTCTCAATGGAATGATCCCAGGCTGAGACCAAACACACAGACACTACACTTGTAAAGTTACACCTAAGGGAGAAGTCCCATGTTTTCAATTTGAACCTTTAAATGGATGCTTCCAGTTTCTCCTTCCCTACATTTTCCTATCCTACAGTCTCTGTTCTTCCACAAAGGACACCTGGCATGCTTTTTACCCATGGGCTGTAGGTGTTGGTTGAACCCATCTAACTTTATGCACTTAAAGGAGCTTCTCACATTAGGGCTTCAGGCTACACAGAGGAGAAGATATTCAGAGAGTTGAGCTCAGCCCACATCAGATACCAGTTCAGAGCAGCAGCAGGTTTTAATGTGAAGAGCTCACTGAAGCTAGGTAAGCTTTACCCTACAGATGCATCACTGGGCTCTGCTCTCTAGGATCAGGTGACAGAAGTAGAGGAAATGGCCTGAAATTGTGCCAAGGAGGGCTAGGTAGGAGATGAGGAAAAAGTTCTTTGCTGCAAGACTGGTCAGGGACTGGCACAGGTTGCTCAGGGAGGTGGTGGAGTCCCCATCCCTGGAGGTGTTCAAGAACCATGTGGCTGGCCATGGCACTTGGGTCCATTTTAGAGGCCATAGTGGTGTCAGCTCAACATTGGGCTGGACTCCACCACCTCCCCAGGCAGCCTTTTCCACTCTTTGGCCTTCTGACCACTCTTTAAGTCAAGGAATTCTTCCTCATATCCAATCTAAACTTCACTTGGTGCAGCTTGAGCCCATTTCCTCTTGTCCTGTCTGTAGTTACTTGGGAGCAGAAGCCAACACCAGCCCTACTATAACCTCCTTTCAGGTAGCTGTGGAGAGCAGTAAGGTTTGAAGAACTGAACTCCAGGTGCCTATGGATCTCTGCCTTGTGAATCAGTCTCTGCAGAGCTTGGTCAGAAGGGAACAGCAATTGCCCCTGATCTCACAGGTGCAAATCCTGACAGCAAGGCAAAAGGATTCAAAGTGTCCAGGAGCTTAATTTAGGCCTAAAACAATTGAGCTGCACGTATGAAAAAAAAGATGAAGGTAGAAACAGGCTTGACATCTGCCACCCAGGAACAGCAACTCACAGAATGGCTTAGTGTGGCCGTTTGAGTTACATTCCTACCTCAGACATAAAAAAATTCAGAACAGAGAAACTTAGAAGTGGAAGCTCTGAGTGGAGAGGTGAACATTCTAGGGATAGGCCATATAATGGCAACGATGGATAAGTTAATATAATTTCACTGGAGCCTCAAGAGCTTTATGTCTGGAAGCACAGCTTGTACCTTCCTCTTGCTGCTTCTGCTGCTTCGCCTACTGCTCCCTTCCCCTGCCACTGTTTTGGCTGCTGCTGCTTTTGCTGCTTCGCCGCCGCTTGACCCCTTCCCCATCTTCTTTCAGGTTATTCTATCCCTGTAGTAGTTATAGTCTCCCTATACTGCTATATTTAGTTTAAACTGTAAGAAATACAATTTCTCATTATTTTTTCCTGACTTCACAAAAAAAAATCCGTGTTGTGGTGAGTTTATTCTACCAGGGAAGGGATCCGCTCTAACTCAGTACACTTAGGTTGGAAGGGACCTTGGAGATCAACAGGCTCCTTGGAGAGGTTGTGGAGTCTCCTTCTCTGGAGACCTTCAAGGCCCATCTGGATGTGCTCCTCTGTGACCTGAGCTAGATTGCCTGGTCCTGCTCTGGTAGAGGGGTTAGACTCAATGACCTCTTTGGGTCCCTTCCAACCCCTGACATCCTGTGACCCTGTGATCTCCTCTAAGCTCCCTTCCTTCCCTTTGCCCACATGAACTCTGCTTCTCCAGCAGGTGCTCCTTGTTACACCAAGCTGGTGCAGCTCTTAAAGGAAAAGATACCCTGGGTGAAAAAATACTAAACTGAGATAAAAGGCATTAAAAGAGAGCACATCTTCTGCAGCACAAACTTCACCACAGCTGCCAGCTAAGCTGCCCCCCTGCCCGGGACTCACAGTCCTGCTTCATGCCGAAGGCGATGCATCGCTGCAGCCGGCAGTACTGGCAGCGGTTGCGGTGGTGCTTGTTGATCACACAGTCCTTGGTGCCACGGCAGGAGTAAATCAGATTCTTCCTGATGCTCCTTTTGAAGAATCCTTTGCAGCCTTCACAGGTTACTGCTCCATAGTGGCGCCCTAGGTGAAGAGCAGCATGAGGCACAGTGGGCATCACGCACTGGGTAGTGGGGGTTAGAGGTTGTTTCATAAGAGTCACAGCATGGCTCAGGCTGGAAGGGACCTCAGGGATCACCTCTTCCAACCTCTCCATGCCCAGGGATGCCTCTCAACTAGACTCAGCTGCTCAAGGCCTCATCCAGCCTGGCCTGCAACACCCCCAGGCAGGAGGCAGCCACAGCCTCTCTGGGCAGCCTGGGCCAGTCTCACCACCCTCCTACTGAACAACTTCTTCCTCAGATCCAGTCTCACCTTGCTCTGCCTCAGCTCCAAACCATTCCCCCTTGGCCTGTCTTCAGACCCCTTCAGCACAAGTCCCTCTGCAGCCTTCCTGCAGGATCCCTTCAGCTCTTGGCAGGCAGCTCTAAGGTCCCCCCTGCAGTCTTCTCCTCTGCAGGCTGCACACCCCCAGCTCCCTCAGCCTGTCCTCACAGCAGAGCTGCTTCAGCCCTTGGCTCATCTTTGTGGCCTCCTCTGGACTCACTCCACCACTCTGTGTCCTTCTGCTGGGGACAGCAGCACTGGAGGCAGTATTCAAGTTGGGGGCTCACAAAACCCAAGTATTTGCTATTTTACTCAGAAAAATACCCACAAACCCCTTTTCCTCCCTCTATAGGTTATAGATCTTAAAATATATAACAACTTAAAAAGACAACATAAAAAAAATCAATATAAAGAGGGCAATGAAGCTAGTGAAGGGTCTGGAGAGCAGGGCTAGTGAGGAGCAACTGAGGGCTGGGGTTGTTTAGCGTGGAGAAGAGGAGGCTGTGGGGACACCTACTTGCTCTCTAGGATGGAGAGCACCAAAGCCTGAGCACTGGAGATGTGTTTATGTTTGTGAACCACTGCAGAGCTTCAGAAGAATTCAAACTCCTTTTATAAGACTGCACCATCTCAATTAAAAAACTAAATGAGAAGAGGACAGAAGGCAGTACCTGAGGCCTTGTCTCCACACACAACACACAGATCAAACACTTTATTGAGGCCCTGCTCGTTGGGGGAGTTGTCTGTTAAAATCTGGAAAAAAAAAACAAAAAGCAAAAGAATTTAATTTTTCTTACCATCAGGAAAGGTTAAAGTACATCTCATGCTTGTGCTTTTCTCTTTAAGACAGGGAGCCAAATCTACAAAGTGAGAGATTTACCTGACTACAGCTCAGTCTTCACAGACACCCAGGAGCTGCCTGCCATGCCACTGTGCTCCCTTCCCAGGTGGAACACAAGTTTTAGATGTAGCACTTCTGGAAAGGATTCAGGATTTCATTTCTCTAAAAGCTTCTGGAGAATGGGTTGGCAGTTTGGAAAACATCTCCCACCTGCACACTCCACCTCTGTGCAGTTTGGGATTCATAGCTTAGTAACCTGCTTGTCCTAATGACCTCCTTGTAGTACAAGGGACTGGGGGAATAAAAAGCCCCTTGCAAAGGCTGCAGCCCCACAGTCAGGTTTAGTAACTTCACGGAAATGGTGAACAACAGAGAATGCACTCAGGACACCATCACCTATCAGGGGCTACCTAGTCTGGCTTTCAGCAACACTCTAGCATTATTCCAGTGGTTTTGGTGTCTCATTCATTTAGCTCTGGTACCTCTAAAGCTTCATTAAGCACATCATATTAGGACCCCATCACTAGAAGACTGGCAGTATAGACTCCCAAGTTGCTCTTTCAAAACTCAATCCCATCCCAAGCAGAGCAGAAATCCAGTTTGAGAAAGCAGCACAGGTATCATGAGGGACAACTGTGTACATTCAGAACAAAAATGTTCTTCCCATGCAAGAGAGATCACAGCTTAGAAGCTTTAAGAGCTTCTGACTTCTGCTGTCTTTTGATGGGAAGCTGAACTGTCTCATTCTTGCTTGGCATGCTCTGAAAAGGACCTCTGGGAAGGAGAATGGTAACTGCCCAGAGAACAACTGGGTTGCTTTTAGGAGCACAGGGAAGACAGCACAGATGATCTCTCTAGATGTGCTTAAGAAGCACACTTCTGCACAGTAAGCCTTTGCTAACAATGCTGCCTCAGAGATTCATCTCTGAACTCTTCTTTTAATTTAACACCCTTCAAAGGAAAACAATATCCAGTTAAAAGAATAGTCACTTTTTGTTCCTTCCCAATTCCCATTATTAGCATTATGCATCTTCATGACACTATATAAAATATACAGAAGCAAATTCTAAGTCCTTCCATAAATGAAACCTGTACTCAAATGGGAAGCTTCACATAAGGAAGGACTAGAGAAGTGGGCCCATGAGGAGATAAAATTCTAGACTCAGAGAACTGGTCATGAACATGGAAGAGTAAAAACTGATTGTTAAGATGGAGGAGAGCCACTGAAGATGATGGCAGAAAGGGGCTCTGCCAAATGAGTCGATGTCAGGATGCAATTCAGGAGAGGTTTGCTGCAGAGCAACTCCAGTGAAGGCTACAGAACAACAAAGGTGAAATTGCAGATGATCATTTAGGGCAGAAAACATGAAAGATCCCACAGAGGATGCAGCTGAACAGCAAATGAGTTATGCTCTGTACTTCATGAACCTCAGGTGAAGAATCTCTACTGCAGGAAGGAGCTAAAAGTGGAACCCCCCAGCTGCAGGGCAGAGCCCCCAGCTGCCTCCCAAGCTAACCTGCTTTTCCCAAACTGCACTCAGATTTTTCCCTCCAGACTGGCACAGGCTGCCTGGGGATGTGGCTGAGGCCCCATCCCTGGAGACATTCAAGGTCAGCCTGGATGTGTCCCTGTGCAGCCTGTTCTAGCTGGAGGTGCCCCTGCTGCTTGCAGGGGGGTTGGACAAGATGACTTTGGAGGGTCCCTTCCAACCTGATGCAATCTGTGAAGCTGTGACCTCCTCTCTCCCTGGATTTTGCCTCTTCAACCTGTGTCACACTTCTCATCTCTTAAGTTGTCTTTGAAAATATTTGTTTTATGGATCACTTCAAGTTACACCTCCCTGGTTTATACTCTTGTTCAGCTTTACCTAAAATTAGTGTGTAGGATACCACCAAAATGCTTAAATACCTCTCAATGGGATTGGCTTTTGCTACTGTTCCTCTGTCACAGCAACGAAACTCCTTGGAACTACAATCTTGGACATCCACTTGCAAAGATCTCTGAGCTTCCAAAGCCCCACAATACAGAGTAGAGGGCTATATTCAAGCTGGCACCTGGGCAGCACATGGGAGCAGTGGGCTGGTTTCCAGAGGAGCACAAAAACCCCAGGGGGCTTCAGTCTCAATGAGGTTACTTTAAAGGGGAACTGCTGCAGCAGGTCCAGGGGAAGCCATGAAGATGATGAGGGCTGGAGAACATCCCCTGTGGGGATAGGCTGAGAGAGCTGGGGCTGTTCAGCCTGGTGAAGAGAAGGCTCCAGGGAGACCTTAGAGTAATCTTCCAGTACCTGAAGGGGGCTGCAGGAGAGCTGGGGACGGACTTGTGACAAGGACTGGGAGTGAGAGGATGAGAGGGAATGGATTGAAGCCTCTCTGAGTAACAACCTTGGAGTACAACTCACACAGCAGAGGAGTAGTCACAACAACATAGGAAGAGGGGCAGAAGGAAATGTTGAGTGATAAAGACAGTGGAGAAAACAAGTCTGGCTTTCAACAACGCATGAAAACAGATGGAGAGTCAATGAAGCAGAACTAAAGAAGGCCTGGTGGGATGGCAGGAGCTGGAAATGGCATCAAAAATAGCAGCATTCTTCCTCATCTCATGAGCCAGGCTATAAAATCTTCAAAATCATAAATTTACCAAAAATAAAAGTGTGTGTTTGGTTTTGTTTTTTTTAAATATAATTTCTAGGTATCCATGTTGAGTCCTAGTGCAAGGCAAAGTACAGCATTAAAAGAATAAAATCCCTCAGAAGAAAACCCAGACAGAGGTCACTGGAAATAAAGCATCTCCTCTTATCCCATTTGAACAAAAGTGATGAAATAAAGTGGATTATCTACCTGGATCTGTTGTGAAGATATATCAGGGGATGCAAAAAACAGTTGGTTGACACCTGCAGCATCTGGAGTTGCCAGGATAACTTTTCCTGGAGTGGAATCTTGTCTGGCAAGGATCACCTTGCTCGGGGTAGAGCCTTCATGATTTGTTAAGATGAACTGCTTGCCTGCTGAGCTCTGATCAAGTGCTGTAACAATCTGAATCTTCTGGCCCGTCTGCTGATCTGTGACAATCTAACAATACATTCATCTCAAACCGGCATGGAAATGGTTAAGTTCACCCTGCTGGCACTTCAAGAACACAGCAATTTTGCCTTGGGAACCTGTGAAGCAGGAGGGACTTGCCCTCTGCCTTAGGAGAGAGAAGCAAACTCTGGCAGAACCTTGAATTTTCATGGCATTTGGAGCACTTCTCAAAGGTGTCTGAGGCCTGAGTTTTACAACACTACTCAAACCCCAGTTCCAGCAGCCAGAACTCAAGCTCAGCCCTGGGACCTGTGATGAGAAAGCTCAACTCTAGACTTCACTGGACACACATGAGGTGCTTAGCACCTCCTGGCTTTGGCTGCTGAACAAAAAAAAATCTCCTTAAAAACACAAATGGAAACTCCCAAGTGAAAACTAAGCACCAAAGGAAAGCAATAAACTCCCTGTGCAACAAAGGCTTCGTTTGGGGCTTTGCTTTTTTTTTTTTTCACCTGTACATTTTTAAATCAAATCAAAGTAAACCAGGATCTCTCTCCCTGACATTTTCCCCTTTTTTCCTTTTTCAAAGGAAAAAAACTTCTTTTCATGTTTCATTTCACAAGCGAGAGCAGACCTAGAGGTTGGTTTTCCATGGTAAATCCCTGTTTTCAAGCATGAATATGACAGAGCTTTGTTAAATAATCCTCCACTGAAGCTCTTTCTTCCCACAGCTTTGTTAGAAGAGGGCAATTCCCAGAGAAAATAATCAGGACTCTAGATATCTTCCACTATAAATCTCCACTGTAGTCAATTCCTGCCTTTATCCATCTAAATGCCTCTATGGAAATGGTTTATTCTGCAGCCTGAAGAGAATCATCCTACAAAGGCTGCTTCCTGCAAACTATTTCTGAATCACAGACCAGTAAAAGAGCTTCTGCTCAATTCTGGTTTTAGCTATAACCACACTTATATCTCCACCTCTGCACCCCATGGCCTTTATTCCTGATGAAATTATTTATTTCCTGGGCTAACAATTATCACAGAATCACAGAACAGGAGGAACTGGAAGCCCACCTAGTCCAGCCCCCCTGCCAAAGCAGGTTCACCCAGAGCTGGTTCCACAGGGACACATCCAGGTGGGTTTTGAGTCCCTCCAGAAAAGAGGACTCCACAGCCTCTGTGGGCAGCCTGCTCCAGGGCTCTCTCCCCCAAAGCAAAGAACTTTTTTCCCTCATGTTTAGATGAAACTTTATGGCCTCATGTAATTAGGGCAACAATAACAGTGATTATTTTCTAGGTGGAGAGGAGGGGGACAAAGAAACCAAATGAGGCAGAATTTCACACGAGTCTTCATCAAATCTGCTACTGAACCTTCCCTATTTTATTACTTTCTTCAACACAAATTTGTCTCCAATTTCTGCCTATGGATTATGTTTTTAAAGACAAGCAGCAAGAGATTTCCATTATCTCATTTCATCACTGATGCATTGATTGGTTGGTTTCAGGTGGATTTATAAATCAATATTGCCACCTGCAAGTACTCAGGAATTACAAGGTTCAGTTTGGTTTTAGTGTTTCCCACAGGTGGCTTTTTGCTGACAATATTTGAAGGGATCAAATTTCAATTTTTTTCTCTCTGCAAAACACAATTAAAAGCTTATTTAAGAGAGGAGCTCAGGAAATATTCTAAAATCCCAGACACTAAAGAAAAGACTGTAAATCATGAGGGTTTGGGTGCAGGGTGGGAAGACAAAGCAACCCCCCACAGTTGTTATCAACATAATTAACACAGGTTTCCATTCTGTTCCCTCAGACACCCACAGGTCCAGGACCACAAATGGCAGCAGCAGTCCCTTACTTCTCTTTGCAGTTTGGGTCAACCTCAGCACCAACCCAGGCTGGGTGCAGAGGGNCCTGAGCCATTCTAGGATTCCATATTCCTCAAAAGCCAAACTTCCTTGCCTGTTCTCTGCTTAACTTTCTGGTTTCAGTCAATTTCTCTTCATTTACAGTGGGTTTCTGCTGGGTCATTTCTGACTCTTCTCAAGGCAGCTGAAGTTCCCTTCTTCTCCTTCCCAAACACATCTCACTGACATTAGAAGAAATGCAGTGCAGGGTACCCTCAACGAGGCCAATGCACACACCAAAGCCCAAAGCAGGATGCTTTGCTGTTTCTTGACTTTCCAGACCTGCTCTTTGAAACCACTCTGACCTAGAACTTGCCTCCCTATCAGAATGTGAAGTGTACATCAAGTAGGGCATCTACCTGATCTGGTGAGGTTTATAGCATAAAACTAACTCAAGCCCTACCATGTCCCAGACAGTGAAGTACAGATTTGAGCTAAACCACAGAATCACTAAGGCAGGGAAAGACCTTTAAGATTGAGTCCAGCTGTAACCCAGCTCCCATGGCCACTGAACTGTATCCCAAAGCACCACATCTACAGCTTCTTGAACACCTCCGGGGTGGGGTCTCCACCACCTCCCTGGGCAGCCTGTTCCAATGCCTCACCACTCCTGCAGCAGAGATATTTTCCCTAATGCCCAGTCTAAACCTTCCCTGGCACAAGCTCAACCCACTTCCTCTTGTCCTATTGCTGGTCACTTGGGAGAAGAGACCAACTCCAGCCTCACTGCAGCCTCCCTTCAGAAAGCTGTAGAGAGCAGTGAGGTCTCCCCTAATTTCTCTTCTCCAGACTAAACAACCTCAGCTGCTCCTTGTATGATACCTTCCAACCCCCTCACTAGCCTTGTTCCTCTTCTCTGGACACCCTCCAGCACCTCTGTGTCCTTCCTATCCTGTGACACCCAGAACTGAATCCAGTGCTTAAGCTGTGGCCTCACCAGGGCTGAGTACAGGGGCACCATCACTGCCCTGTCCTGCTGGACACACTGGTTTTGGTCTGGGCCAGCTGACACAGAAGGGTTAGGAGTCTGCCACTGGTTCTCAGCTAACAGAGCTGCCTAAAGGCTCATGGGTTTCTGTGCTGTCATCCCACATTCTGACCCTGATGCTGAAATTCTCTCCAATGGCTTCCTGCTCCAGGGGCATCACAGAAGACAGGTACTGACAATGACAACAGAGGGCAAACAGATGGCTGATTAACACAAATTAGTTAATAAAAGCTAGAGCTGTACATGACGAGTAGAGAAGGAGCAGAGGTAGCTGAAAGAACAAAGATCTGCTGGATGGGTGAGACTGGCACCATGACTACAGCACAGGCAGGGGGTGATAAAACAAAACAAACGGTGGCTGTGGAGGCTTGGGAGCTAGGACAAGGACTGGATGAAATGCACTGGAACAAGAAAAGCAGTGGCAAATGTTGAGGAGTGAAGTCAGCAGAAGTAGCAGCAGCCAAGATGCTGGTAGCAGCTGGCTTGCTTAAGGAGGTGGCTTGGCATGCAACAGGGACCTGGGAGTACCTCTGGATGGATTCTGCAGCTGATACTTTCTCAAGGACGAAATTTAAGAAGAAAATATTTGCAAGGCCTTGCATGGACCTTTAAGGGCTAAAATGTAAAATGCTGTTCCACACATCCTCATCTCCAGCTGCACACATCCACCTTAACTACCCCTGTTGCCAGGACCTTCCTGTGCTCACCTGTTCTGGAGCCAGGCTATGAATTAGCCCAGTGGGACACCTAACACTGGTCAGGACAACCCAACCCCAGAACCCTTCTCAGCCATTAGGGCTGCCTTCCACTTTTGCATCACTTACACCAGTGACACAATGCAGCAGTTCTCTCCCTGCCTGCTCCAACAGGTAAGGGATGTTCTAACGACTCAGCTCTACTACCAAACCTAAATGCTGCTCTGCTTTTAAAGAGTAATAAAATTAAGAGCATTGGGGGAAAGCCTTCTCTGCTCAGGGGATTTCTTGGCAAATCTGAACATTCTTAGGTGAAAAAAAGAAAAAGAGAAAACGCAAAAGGGGGAAGGGTAGGACTGAGGTTTAACTCCTGTTCACACAGAAATGCCTCTGCAACCCAGGGCTGAATGTTCACAGCCAAGCAGATAACATCACACGAATAAAGAGAGGTGTCGGGAGCTGGCAGAAAGGGGCAGCCCCTGTAAGTGCCGGCTGCAGCATACCTGTATGCGCTGGGGCAGGGCGAGGCCTGGCTCTGCAGGCACGATCTGAATGCGCGGGGCTGGCCCATCCATCGGCGGCGCTCTGGCAGTGCCCTGGCGACGAGGAACCTGCAAAGGAAGGGCACAGGGCAGCGCTCAGCTCCGCAGGGCTCCTCAGCCTCTCCCCTCACACAACCGCAGCCTGGCACCTGAAACGCCTTCCACACCTCCAGGGA
>WBNM01018667.1:0-14209 GCA_013399055.1 Ramphastos sulfuratus | reverse complement strand
TGGACACAGTACTCCATGTGGAGAGCAGCATAGAGAGCAAGAATCACTTCCCTCATCCTGCTGGTCACATTTCTTACTAGTATCATTATTACTATTTAAATTGTATTTTATTTCCATCATTGTTTTTAATCTCAGCCTACAAGTGTCCTTACCTTTACCCCTTCAATTCCCTACCCTGTTCCCTGGAGCAAGGGATGGTGAGAAAGCAGCCGTTGGTGTTTGGCTGCCACTGGGCTCCAACCACCACGGCTAACAACGGTCAATTTCCTCTGTCATCCTGCTTTGTAAATTCTATTCTTTTTCCACTTTTTCCTGTGGTTTCCTTAGTCCAGGGAAGACAAATTCACCTTAAAACAAAAAAAAACAAAAAAAACCCACAAAACAAAAAAAAAAGTTGTCCTCTGCAAATTGTTACCTCTGTGGTCTGTAATTTTAAGGTCTCTAAATACATTTTCGAATGGTTGCCAAGTTTGCTTTTTTTTTTTATCCAATCTTTTATTTCACTTTCTGCTTTTTCTAAGAGTTTTATATTTTTGCTTGTTTGTTTTGGTTCAGTTTGGTTTTCCTCTTGAAGAATTGTCTTCTGTGTAGCTCCTGCTCCTTAGCCAAAATTGTAGCTGCTGTGTGATGTGTGGGTGTAGACACACAACCACTTGAAACTCACTATGACTTGCACCATGTGAACCACTTCTCATTTTGCTATTTATTTAATAAAACTCAGCTGCATTATTTGTTTTTCAATGTGTCAATATGTTACCAGGTAAAAGGCATGTAAAAAACGATCAGTGCATAACATATTGATGAACTTAGGAACTGGGAGAGAAAGTCAACATTTACGGTGGCAAACACGTCATAGAATCATCAAATGCATCAGATTGGAAGAGATCCTCAAAGATCATCTTGTCTAACCCCCACTGCAGTGAGCAGGGACATCTTTAATCAGATCAGCATGCTCAGGGTCCCATCAAGTCTGACCTTGACTGTCTCCATGGATGGGGAGACCATCTCTCTGGGCAACTGTTTAGTATTTCACTGCCCTCATTGTGAGGAACTTCCTCCTAATGTCCAACCCAAATCTACCCTGCTCTAGTTTAAAACCAATACAACTGAGATATAGATATATATAGATATATATAGATATATAGATATATATGGTTACACACAGACACATATATGTATGTATATATATACTGGATAGAACGGGCAACCTCTAAAAGAATCATAAATTGAATTGTTTCAGTTGGGAAAGACCTTTAAGATCATTGAGTCCAACCATTCTCTAACTGTACCTAGTCTGGTGCTAAGCCATGTTCTTCAGCACCGCATCTCTGCCTCTTTGAAACACCTCCAGGAATGGGGATTCAACCACCTCACAGAGAGGTTCTTGCAGTGTTTGAGAACCCTTTCAGTGAAAAAGAGGGGTGCTACATCCTAGATGTCCTCAGAGGGTTAGTCAGGATACTTTGCAGCAGTACTAGTGCTTGCTGGGGAAAGCAGGCACTGGCCCAGGCTCCTACAAGTTTGTGGAGCTGGAGCAAGCCAGACTCTACATCACAGGGCTCATACCTTGCTCACACCTGTCTGCAATTGCTGTGTCCAAACCACCAACTGGCAGCTCTGAGCAAGAGCTGGAAACCAAAAGCAGCACAGTGGGAAGCAGAGTCCAGCAGACTGAGTCTCATGGAGGCTCCTTTTGGTTTTGGAGCCCTGCAGAAGAACCACATCCCATTAGGTATACTTTGTCCCATTTTTAAACACTGAGGCAGTTCAGCTGACACTCAGCTTATCACATGCACCCATTGGGCTACATTTCTGAAGCAAAACATGTGATATTAGAGCAGAGATAGGTTTCCTGCTCTACTAGATTATGTCGTCATATTGATGTATGGATACCCAGGAACACATCTGTCTTGATTTACTCCTTGCAAGTGGGCAATGCTCTCTTTGTTTTCCAACTTCTCAACAACACTGGTCCTTAATTAAAATGTATGGCTCTCTAAAGTGCTAATTTAATTGTGTTACAATTCCAACTTAAGCAGCCAGCAAGCACTAAAGCTGGGTATTATGTAGGCTTTGAAATGCTGAGAGATGTGGGGTGGGGAATAGAGCACTCCTGCAATCAATTTGCTCTCCTACACTGCTCAGCTCCTCAGTGTGCCATTTGTTTGATTAATGGATGTTATTTTTTTCTGTAAAAAATCAACAATTTTAATATTGTTTTCCATCAGAAACTATTTGTGCCTTGCCTGTGGTTTAAGGAGAAAGTTCTTTAGCATCTCTCCCACATGCTAGTGGAATTGTTAATCAGAGCAGCCTCCCCTGACGTGGAAGGATGGGAGCTGCACTGGGATATGCTGCATGTGCATGGCTTGATTGCTCCACCTGCTTATTTGTGTCCACATTACTCTGTTGCCTGCCCTGCACCTCCTTTCAACAAACCTTTCCTGGCCTTTTCTTGCTTCACTCTTCCTCCTCCCACCCATTTTGGTGGGTGGGCTGTGTGGAAAGCCCATGTGCCAATCCATGGTAGCCTGCAGCACTGTAGGGTGGCTCAGCCAGCCAGCAGATGTCGCAGGCCAGGTGCCACATTCACTATAGTAACAGGGTAGGGATTCACGATTCAAGCTCCCACACCTGGAAGGACCATTAATAGCTTCATTACTAGATTCAGCTCACTGGCATCAAAACTCACACTGTCCATGGTCCTCCTTCTTCCCTGTCAGGAGTTAGGGCTGGGCCAGCCAATAGACTACTGACAGATGGTCTCTAAACCCTTCTCCCTTATTAAAGGGAAGAGAAAGGAAGTAAGGGAGAGAGATTTATGGATTGGAAATGAAAACTAAAACTAAAGAAGATAATAACAATAAAATGGAAACAAATCAAATACATACAAACCCAGTATCAAGCCCAACCGCCCTGATGGCAATGATGTCAGCATCCCCAGTGGTACCATGGGAAGTCCCAGACTGCACTCAGTGGCAGATGGGAACCAGATTTAGGAGGTGGATTCTGGAACTGGGTTCAGGAACTCACAGATCAGGATTGAAGGCAAAATGTAGAGAGTCCTCTTGGGATGCCAGCCATTGAAGAAGAGTTTGATCCTTGTGATCCCTCAGCTTTATATGGCATACAACATATATAGACTGGTATCTTTTGATGATCAATTTAGGGTCACATGTCCTGTCCATGCCTTTCTGCAGGTGTGACCTTTTATTCTGCACCTCCAACAAGCCACACAAGATTTAGCAGTGACCTTGGTCTCCATAGGAGCACGTATAAGCAAGTATAAGCAAGAGCCTTTCTGCACACCAGTCCTTGGTATTAATTATAAACCTCAAGTGTTAGCACTTGTAGAAGCAGAAACTGTCTGCCAAAATGTGCCAGTGCAGTCACTTCCAAGAGAGTGAGCTGAAAAGTAAGATCATCCTTTTGTGCTAGCTCAAACCAGGACACACGCATTCCTGCCTTGGAGACCCCAGGACCTACTGCAGAGGGGACATCTCTGTAGGAAAATGAGAGGCCTCAGAGCTGAGTGATGAGATGTGGATGTCACTGCCATTCCATGCATCCTCTTTCAAAGAGACCTCCTGTTCAAGCAGATTGTCTTATTCTCACTCAGCATTTATCACAGGAGCTTTAAACTGTCCCTCATCAATACTGTCATATGAGGATTTTCTCTTGACAGAGAGATTAAGTAATTATCTTCTGGTTGAGCAGCTGCATCCTGCTCCTGGTCACCACTGACTCCATCAGAAACATCTGCCATCAGCATTCCTTCCCATACATCACTTTTTGTTCTTAGCAGGAAAATCAGAGCAAAATTGTAAGATTGAAAGCTCTTTTAAAGCTCTCATGTACTAAAGCTCTAAAAGTACTGGGAAAAAATGTATTTTCAAAAATACAGGAAGAGCTTTCCAGTAAGCAAGTCTACTTCTTGCTTTCTGTAGCACTTGGTTCTCCACCCTCATTTCTTCTGACTTGGCCAGTGCAAAGGGACAGGATCCCATCCTCAGACCCATCCATCCTTGCATGCATCTTCCCTGGGCTGGGGCAAAGACATACTCTCTGTTTGCAAGTGCAGCAGGAGAAGGCTTGCCAAGCAATTTTCATTCTGCCACAGAGGTGCTTTTGGCTTCAGGACGTTCCTGATTGTTCCTGAGCTTTGATGGGGACTTGGCATGTAACCTGGAGCATGGCATGGGTGCCGCTGGCATGGACAGAAGTTGCCTTTCAGCTCCAGCTTGCCTTAGAGAAATCAGTCCCAGCTTCCCTCTCCCTCATTTCCAAAATGTCACTAGCAATGTTTTGCAATGTCATCAGGGGACAGCAGGTCACAAAGAATTATGAGAGGCTACCGATTTGTCATGGTTTAACCCCAGCCAGCAACTAAGCACCATGCAGCGGCCTGTGCACTCCTTCCTGCTCCCACACGAAGCCCAAAACACAGAGCTGTGCTAGCTACTGGAAGAAAACTGACTCTATCCCAGCTGGAACCAGGATCAGGTTGTAGAAGATGCAGAGGCAGATACATTTAGAAGTAAAGACAGGTATATGGATATATCATCTCAGGAAGGGACTTTTTACAAGGGCTTGTAGTGATAGGATGAAAGGGAATGGACTGAAGCTCAAGGAGGGCAGATTTATACTGGACATCAGGAAGAAAGTCTTTACAGTGAGGGTGGTGAGACACTAGAACAGGATGCCCAGAGACATCATGGATGCCCCTCCCTGGAGGTGTTCAAGGTCAGGTTGGATGAGGCCATAAGCAACCTGATCTAATGGAAGGTGTCTCTGCCCATGTGGCTGGGTTGGAACTAGATGATCTTTAAGGTCCCTTCCAACCCAGACCATTCTATGAATCTGTGAATATTTGCAGGAGCTGTAGTTGTAACACAGGTCACCATTTCTTCCTCTGTGTTTGCACTTTCCCAAACATCTGCATGTGTGTGCTGAGCACAGCACATCTATCTGTCCATTGGGTTTACATCCATACATATATATATATATATACACGAAAATTAGGATGCCTGAATGGTCGCTGTAGAGGAAATGTTTTTTCTCTATTAACAATTAGCCTCAGAGTGGCCCATTTGCGTGCAGTTCACCCTGCACTCTCACAGATTTCATACCATTCCTAGGAATATATAGATTAGCCCTGTGTTTAAGAGTGCAGCTGGTATCAAAAACAATGAGCAGATGAAGAGACTCCATTGAGTCTGATGAGAAGGATCTGAGTGATTCACATACGAGCAGCTGCATTGGGCAGCGCCTGCTGCCTGCCGTAACATCCCATTGCCAAAAGCCAGGCATGTTTAGTACATATGAACAATTAGGAGTCCTGCCAAGGCTCCTAAATTCTCACACTGGGCCTTTTCAGGAATGGGAAGGTGATTGTCCCCCCTGTGCTCAGCTCTGGTGAGGCCACACCTTGAGTACTGTGTCCAGTTTTGGGCACCTCAGTACAAGAGGGGTGTTGAAGTGCTAGACCAAGTGCAGAGGAAGGCAGCGAAGCTGGGGAAGGGCCTGGAGAATAAATCTGTTGAAGAGCAACTGAAGAATGGTTAGTTTGAAGAAGAGGAGGCTGAGGAGAGACCTCATTGCTATCTACAACTCCCTGAAAGGACATTGTGGAGAGGTTGGTGCTGGTCTCTCCTCACTTGTAATTAGTGATAGAACAAGAGGGAATGGCCTCATGCTGCAACAGGGTAGGTTTAGACTGTATATTAGGAAAAATCTTTTCACAGAAAGAGCAGTCAGGCATTGGAATGGGCTGCCCAGGGAGGTGGTTGAGTCACCATCCCTGGATGTTTTTAAAGGCCATTTAGATGTGGTACTTGGAGATACAGTTTATGGCTGAACTTTGTAGAGTAGGGTCAGTGGTTGGATTTGATGATCCCAGGAATCTTTTCCAACCTGAATGATTTGGTGATTTTCAATTTCCGATTTGAATCACAGACCTGTGAACAATTTTGGCAGACCCAGTTATTAGATTTGTTAAATTTTAAGCCCAGGTGAAACAGATCTTTCCCTAACTTTGCTGCCTTCTGCATCACTTCTTTCATAATACTTGGTCCAAATTGACACCTTAAATCTTGTCCCCCTGTCTTCACTGGAGGAGAGCATCCCTGACTTCTGATTTATTGAGATTGCCTCTCCCTCTTTTATCAGGATTAACAGGTCAGCTAATGGAGAGCAGAGCATGTCTGGTACTTAGCAAACAATCCAAATTTGTCCAATATTCCTTTAAATATTTTAATCAGACGAGTGGGAGGGAGAAGCTTGGTCTCATTTAATGGGTACACTGAAAATGTTCATGGATAAGCTCCTGAGGGAAGAATTGCAGGATTTGGGTTATTTTAAGCAGCGTTTGCCTGCCTGTGCAGAACTGAAAATGCTTGTGATCTACAACCGTTGACAAATAAAAATGTGAGCAATTGCAGGAAGCTAAGGAAACCTCTTCTGTGCTGAATTACCAATCAGGCTACATGGACAGGGCCAAGGCAACAATTGCGCTGCCTAATGAAAGGCCAAGCGAGTCAAATTACATCACTCAAATCCAACCTTTTCTCTGCCCTCAGACCCACATCAGTGTGAGAAAGAGAAAATCTTGCAATGTTTAATTCATCATCAAGCATTTATAATGCATTAAACACCCAGGGAGCCTTAAGAACTTAAAACCTGTGCTATTCTGAACAAATTAAGGTTGTCTCTGAATAAATGTTAATTTTCCTTTCACACATTGCATCTTAACTCAGTTGTGTGTCATCCCAAATCCTAGCATAGAATCACAGAATCACAGAATCATAGAATCATAAAATGCTCCAGGCTTAAAAGGACCTCCGAAGGTCATCTAGTCCAACCCTGCTGCAGTCATCAGGGGCATTCTCAACTAGATAGATTGCTCAGAGCCCTGTTGAGCCTCACTTTGAATACCTCCAGGGAAGAAACCTCAGCCACCTCCCCAGGCAACCTGTTCCAGTGTAAAGAAACTTGTAAAGAACTTGTTCCTAACATCCAATCTAAATCTGCTCTTCTCTAGTTTGAAGCCATTGTCCCTCGTCCTGTCACTGGAGCCCCTTGTAAACAGTCTCTCTCCGTCCTTCTTGTAGTCCCTTCAGGTACTGGCAGGCTGCTATTAGGTCTCCCTGGAGCCTTCTCTTCTCCAGGCTGAACATCCCCAGCTCCCTCAGCCTGTCGTCATAGCAGAGGTGCTCCAACTCCCTGATCATTTTCGAGGCACTCCTCTGAACCTGCTCCAGCAGATCCATGTTCTTGCTATATTGAGGGCTCCAAACCTGGATGCAGTACTGAAGGTGAGGTCTTATCACAGCAAAGTGACAGAATCACCTCTCTAGATCTGCTGGCAATGCTGGCTGCCATTGGCCTTCTCGGCTGCAAACTCACACTGCCTGGTCATGTCCAGTTTCTCCTTCATCAGCATTCCCAAGTCCCTTTCCTCAGGGCTGCTTTCTATCAGCTCACCCCTCAGTCTGTATTGATAGTGAGGATTGTTCCAGCCCAGGTGCGGAAGCCTGCACTTGCTTTTTCCTGGCAGTGTGTGCCTGGGCAGGTTTGACTGCTCCAGTCAGGTGCTGATGTGGGATACATTGCTTGAGCCTACACTAAATGAATGTATAGATTTACTGAAAGCATTTCTTAGGTCAATGATTACACATAATTCAGGAGCTGATGACTTTTTGAAGACATCAGCCCACCAGGATAACATTTCACAAAGATTCCTTTTGATGGTTCCCATCCTGCCCTGCTCTCAATGCTCCCAGCCCCAGGTCACTCCCTCAGTTTTGCCATCATAGCCTTCTTGGGACCATAAAATGACCCTGATCAGGGTCTTAAGTTAACCTTCTTTTATTAATTACTCATCCCCAGACCATTTCCTCAGCCTGGTTCACTATATGGCCCCAGACACAGAACTATTGGGTGATTTTCTCACCACCTGCAATATCATTTATTATCTACTGTTACTATGATTGTAGAGTGACCTATAGTATTTATGAGTTCCAGAAATAAGCAGACAAAGAGCTAAACAAAACGTAATGGTCTTCATCCAAATGGCCAACTTGTGTAAATCTGCTTAGGTTTGCCTGATGGACAGCATTTGAGATCCCAGTTCCTCTCTACCTGCACAGGACATGCAGATAACATCTGCAAAGAGTTGTCCATTGGCTTAGCACTAGTGAGCTCTATAAACCAAAGTGCACATTGACACCCAAAGATGAACACTTCTTACGTTTGCAGAAACTACCATGGAAGACAAGTATGCATCCAAGCACATTGTCCAAGATTCACGTGGGACATTTATGGTTGAAGTGACTGCAAACAAGCCAGCTCCCCAGCTCCAGCCACAGGGAGGCATTGAAAACTGCTATTTTGGGCTCAGTGACCACGTTTTTGTTAGCAAGTGAAATGGACCAAAGTTGGCCTTATGCTCAGGTGATCTAATAGAGTTCACAGATGACAGTCCCTAAAGTCCTTCTTCTCACACCACATTTAAACATGGTGGATAACCACATGCCAGAATTTGATCCTCTGCCTTGGCTCCATTTTATCTACTCCAATAGATGTGTCCTTTGAATATCTGAGAGAAATAATTAATTACTTCATTAAAGTGACTGAAAAGAAGCCTGAAAGTATAATTAAGGTTCATGACACAAGGTAGTAATAATGAAATCACCTTGATACATCCAAAAATGCAAAACAGTTTGGTGGTGAAACAACCTCTAGAAAAAGTCCAGACCCTTTATAACAGTGCCTGTGCTGTTGCCTGGGGTTCTGTGGCATGGTGCTGTGAGACCCTTCCATTTCCACCTGGATCTCAGGGCTGCCATTCACTGCCTCAGCCTCTCCTATACTGCCTGAGTGATCCTGGACACAAGTTACAACCCACAAGAGTCCATGCTGGAGGTTTTCACAGCCATGACTTCAAGCCTGATTTAAAACCACTTGAAAGAGACTCTTTGGAATGTGTCTGTAGAAAGGAGCAAGATGTGGGCCAGCTTCTTCTGACTAAAATCAGGAAAACCTCCATTAGTGAATTAGACAGCACCATGAGTCTAAAAGGCTTCACAGAATCATAGAATTATTAAAGTTGGAAGAGACCTTTAAGATCATTGAGTCCCACAATAACTCCACTACCACGACCACTAAACTATATCCTGACAAGCTGCACCTACACACCTCTAGAGCACCTCCAAGGATGGGAACTCCACCACCTCCCAGGTCAGTCTGTTACAATGGTACAAAGCTACTGATAGGATGGGCTGATGGAGAAGAATCATCAGATCTGGGAAGTCCTGGAAAATGCTTCTGCTTTACCACAAGAATGATCTGGAACAACAGACAGCTTCAATGTTAGGGAGGGAGACACTTTTAATGATGGGAGTGTCACACTTTACCTGTTCACTTCTTTTGAACGCCCACACACCTCAGGTGCAAACTGCAACCACCAAAACATGGTGCTGGAGAAACAAGCTCCTCTAGAAGCTCTCTTGAAATAATGTCAGGGAACGCATTATTTCAAAATAGGGACCTTGACAGGCTGGAGAGGTGGGTTCAAGCCAACCTCATGAGGTTCAATAAGACCAAGTGCAGGGTATTGTGTCTGGGTCAGGGCAATCTCAGGCATCAATATAGGCTGATAGGCTGGGCAGTGACTGGCTTGAGAGCAGCCCTGAGAAAAGGGATTTGAGGGTGCTGATGGAANGGATGATCTTTGAGGTCCCTTCCAACCCTGATAATTCTGTGATTCTGTGAAAGTGTGAGACAGTGTAAAGAGCTCAGCAGTTGCAACAAAAAGTAAATTGGTGCTTTGCAAACATCTTGATACTGCAGATGTGGCTGTGAAACCAAGCTGAGGTTTTGGAAGAGAGTCAACTGGTAGAAGGATGAGAGGTTTTTGTGATCTGTGATTATTTTTCTGTTTGAACTTTTCATTGCTAATAACTTCCCCCCTGAAGCAATACTCCTCTCAGCTCTATCCAACACCATGATACAGAGAACAAAGACAAGATCTTAAAGGATATTTTGTTACTGCTGCTCTAATGGAGCTTTAAAAAAAAAAACATGTGAAAGAGGTTACAAATGCTGCTTGCTAATATAATTCTCCATGTTCATCTCAGTAGCTGCAAAAATCAGGTTAGTAATGTAATTGCAGAAGCCAGCAAGTTTGATTCACTGTTAAAATAACAGCAATATCTATTGAGCAAAATAAGCACCAGCCACATTTTGTCAAGGTATTGATTACGAAATGTGTGTTGGTTGTATATAAACTACATCAAGGGAGACGTGTTGAAGCATCCTGGAATGGATGGAGCTGTGATTATCTCCGGTGGGAGCTAATCTAAGGGAAGAAAGAAAAAGTGAAATGAGACACCTTGTGCTATTGTATGCCTCTTTTTCTCAGCGTGACAAACCAATAAATATAAATCAGCAGCTGCTTTCCTTCCTCCCCACCCAAACAAGAAGTAAACAGAGCTGTTGTTTGTTTTTTGCCCAACTAGTAGGAAAACAATGTGAAATAATTCTGATGCCTGTGATCTAGGAATGAACAAAATCACCAATTACCATAGCAAGACACTTCAAATACCATCTTTGGCGGAATTTTGTGAGTTAAAATGATACTCTCTAATTAGAACCCATGATTGAGCATCGCTGCACGTGAAACTAACTATTGAAAGCAATGAAGTGCCTGGAGGCCAAATGTGGGAGGAACCATAAAGCAAGGATGTGTTTGTGGTAAGCAGAGCATTGCAGAGCAGGAAGGCAGCAGCACAGTTCTGCCGATTTCAGGGTTGCTGTGTTCTATTTGCAGTCTCCTTCCCCTTATCCCTCATACATATTCTCCTCACAGAGAGATAGTGATTCAGTCCATGTCTCTGATAACACCATGCCAGAGTCAAACTGCCTGCTCTAGCACAAAGGTTACTTTTAGTAACTCCCACACCAGAGTTGCTCAGATTTCCAAAACCCTGGGGGGGGGTCACAATATGGCCTCTGAAGTTACCAGGGTTAAGAGGGTCATGTTCATGCAGTTCATTCCTTGGTGTCTAACCTAGCTTGGCCAGCTGTCTCCATCAACCACAGGGACAGGGATAGAAGGCATTGGAATATCTGATTCACTAGGAAAGGCTGAGAGACCTGGAGCTGTTTAGTCTGGAGAAGAGAAGGCTGAGAGGAGATCTTACTAATGTTTACAAGTATCTGAAGGGTGGATGTCAAGAAGAAGAGGCCAGTTTCTTTCCAGTGGTGCCCACCAATAGGACAAGGGGCAATGGATACAAATAGGAACACAGAAGTTCCACTTCAAAGTGAGGAAAAATCCCTTTACTGTAAGAGTGTTGGAGCACTGGAGCAGGCTGCACAGAGATGTTGTGGAGCTTTCTTCTCTAGAGATTTTCAAGACCTGTCTAGATGCATTTCTGTGTGACCTGCCCTAGATCATCCTGCTTTCGCAGGGAGGATTGGACCAGACTCTCCAGAGGTCCCTTCCAACCCCTACCACTCTATGATTCTGTGCCCTGCTGTGATTACTGCCTGTTTCATAATTATTTCTCTACTAGTTACAAAACAACATACTTAAAACCAGTAAGTTAGGATTCAGCTCTACATTGTTTTGCTTTTGTACAGTTGTTTGAGGTCTTATTCCAGATGATGGAGATGCCATCTCCTGCCACCAGTAATCTAATTCACTGCTTTGATGTTTGTGATGAAGAAGATGCAGGAGTCATGAGGAAGAGAATGGAGATGTCCCCGCATTGGTTTCACTGTGGTGCTGATCCCAGGGTACCAGAAGCTGTTGTCCTCATTCAGTTTCTTGGCATATGAGAAAGAATAGAGAACACCCAGCTAAAGTCCTTTTGACTCCAGGTAGGGCAGGATTTTGCCAAACCTACATTACCTGAGGGGCTATGGGGGGCTTTTAAGTACATAGACACTTGAGCAAAATTCACTGCAGCTTCCTTCTTGCTCTTCCTGCCCCCACAGTGAGCCTGCCTTGAGTCAGCCCTCATTAGACAGCAGCTTGTGTTTGTCACACCCTGCTTCTGAAGAGCTGGAATTGAGGCCAGCGGTGCCTCTCTGCTGCTGCAGGCATGTTGTGAAGGTAAGTTAATTAATGTTTGTGGAGCAGTCACATTATGGGGTAATGAATGCCATGGGGAAGGGGGGGGGGTAAAAAATGTGTGAGGAAATTAGTATTTGAGAACAAGGTTTGGCTAGCATGAGGTAAATAAGGCCTGAGGCCACACGTTCAACAGTGAAGAAAAAAAAATACTGAGCAGCTTGCTCCCAGAGTAGGACTGGTGCTTTTCCAGCCTCCAATAGGAGCCCTGTGGGAAAATCCAAGTGGGAGCCAGTGGCCAGTGATGATCACACAGTGAGGATCTGGCAGGAGCTGCAGCATTGCCCCAGCAAGACCATAGCCTCTCCTTGGGGTGCTCTGAATGCGACTTCATGTGTGTATGTGCGGCACTGCCTGTGCTTGTGGTAGCATCATCCAAAGAGAAGGAAAGGAAGGTGTGCTGAGGTCCATAGGACATGGTCCTTGCTGGGGTCCAGGTCCGTTCCATATATTCATCAACAACCTGGATTAAGGGATTTGATGATGACCCAAAACTGGGAGGGATGGCTGACATGCCAGAAGGCTGTGCTGCCACCTGGTGTGACCTGGACAGGCTGGAGAGTTGGGCAGAGTAACCTTATACAGTTCAACAAGGGCAAGGGTAGGGTCTTGCACCTAGGGAGGAATAACCCCATGTATCAGTGCAGATTAGGGGCTGACTTGCTGGAAGGCAGCTCTGTGGAAAAAGACCTGAGACTTCTGGTGGACAAAAGGGTGATAATGAGCCACCAATATTGGCCAAGAAGGCCAAAGTCATCCTGGGGTGCAGGACAAGCTGGTTGAGGGAGGTTCTCCTCCCTCTCTACTCTGCCTGGTGAGGCTTCATCTGGAGTACTGTCCCCACTTCTGGGCTCCCCAGTTCAAAAAAGTACTAGGAACTTAGTGAGAGGGTACAGTATAGGGCTACAAAGATGATTACAGAGCTAGAATCTCTCTCTTACGAAGAAAGGATGAAGCATATTTTTTACCTGGAGAGGAGAAGACTCAGGGGAGATCTTATCAGTGCTTATAAATACTTAAAGGATGGCTGTCAGGAGGATGGTGCCAGCCATTTTTTAGTGGTGCCCAGGAACAGGACAAGAGGTAACAGGCACACACTTGAGTGTAGTAAGTTCCATCTAAACATGAGGAGGAACTTCTTTACCATGAGGGTGGTAGAGCACTGGAACAGGCTGCCCAGAGAGGTGGTGGAGTCTCTGTCTCTGGAGCCATTGAAAGCCTGTCTGGATGCCATTCTGTGCAACCTGCTGTAGGTGAACCTGCTCTGGCAGTGGTGTTGGACAAGGTAATCTCCAGAGGTCCCTTCCAGCCCCTATCATTCTGTGATTCTGCAAAGCTTGCAACTTCCTGCTCCCCACGAGTCAGAGAATGGTGCCAGGCAGTGCTGGAGTATCACAGCTAGATCTTGGCTCTGGGATTTTCTGTATCCCCACTCACATCAGGGCTGTAATGTGGCTTTAGGCACTACCAGAAACTAACACAAGGGACAGCAATTTCAGCCCTCATCCTGTAAGTAGCCTGACGTTTGCTGAAGGTATTGGGTGCAGAAATGTGTTTCAGCACAGAAATGTGTTTCTGTAAGGAAGTGAATGGGTGGTGAGTTAATCACCCTAGCAGCATACCTCACACCATGGCCCAGCAGCCTTTGTCTAACAACCCTAGCATCTCATTAGACCTGGAGCCCTCCCTAGGAAACGCTGTTTATGTGAAGAAGTGGGGAAGGAGCCTTGTGACTGCAGCAAGCCAGGAGTCCTGATTTATCTCTCATGGAAATTTGTATATATAAAGGGTCAAGGAGATGTAACACAGGGGCCTCCTGGCTTTATTCAGGAGATGGAATTGTGAAAAGCACATTTCAAACTAGCAAGAGGAGGAGGAGGAGAAAAACAGTCTGGTTTAAGGTGTGAAAAAACAGAGACTTGTTTCCATGTGGAGCTGTTTGCTGCAGGAAGTGAAGGCAGGGAAATGTGCCTTGCCTCTGGCACCCCAGTGCTGTGTGAGGGGTGTCCAGCAGCAGCAGGGAAGTGATGATGCCTCTGTACTTATCCCAGCTGAGGCCACAGCTTGAGTATT
>WBNM01018666.1:104618-118280 GCA_013399055.1 Ramphastos sulfuratus | reverse complement strand
TTCTCTAGGCCCATCACCAGCTTCGTTGGCCTCCTCTGCACTCGCTCCAGCACCTCAACATCCCTCTTGTAATGAGGTGCGCAAAACTGAACACAATACTTGAGGTGTATAAGGGGACAATCACCTCCTTACTCATAGTAATTCAGATGTGATGAGGGAAAGGTGTTTTGAGAATTTAACCTTGGTGCAAAGACATGACACTAATTTTTATCTCCTTTCACTTCTTCACCTGCATCTTTTGTATTTCTCTACGTTGTCTCTTTCTGTATGTTATGAATACCTTTTTTTGCAGTTTATGTTAACCCGATTTGAATCTCAAGATGGTTATCTTATAGCAGAACATTTCCTCATCCCAAAATTGTGGTGAAGCCATAAACTAGGTTGCTGAGGCCTAAGCATTAACAAACACCTTCTGTTCCTACAGAGGCTGTGTGAGCTGGTTTGTGAGGTGGTGTTCTAAGGATCAGAGAAGATCCCTGAATCTCAGTGTTCATCTGGAAGTGTCATAAGCTTGATGTGTAGGAACTTCCCTCTTATTGCCAAGGGCCTGTCCAGTGGTGTTACCTGATAATGAGGGAAAAAACAGAGATGTGTTTTTAAAATAGGAATGTTTCTGACATGTGAACTAGAGATGATGCTTTTCAAAACCTGGAATTTCTCTGACATGTGAGCTTAGTAGCATCATTGTTGAGTGCAGCCACAATAAAACCAGCAGCAGATGTTTCATAGGGTGCTATCAAATCTGAACCATATCTGACAATCAGACCTATACATTGCTTCAAGTTTGGGAGCATTTTAGCACTGGAGAATAATGTATTAATACAAACTGTCGCTGTTCCCATCTCTGGTTCATCAAGAGTGTTTAAAGATTACCCTGGGGCTGTGCAGGGCACAGCCATTTCCCATTTTATAGCTCATTCTGCTCTTACTTTCTAGAGAACAAACTCTCAGTTTTCAAAAATATGGCAGTCTTGACATTACTTACTCTGGCCTTCCTCTTCTTCACCAAGAGGGTTCTCAGACATTGAAATGGTTTGCCCAGGGCAGCAGTGAAGTCACCATCCCTGGAGGTGTTTAAGCAGTGTGTGCACCTCGCACTTAGGAACATGTTTAGCATTGACTCTTCAGTGCTGGGCCAAAGGCTGGACTGGATGATTTGAAGGTCTCTTCCACACAAGGATACTCAGTTATTCTTATATATTCTTAAATGTTTTCTGTGACTCTGTGACTTCACAGGCTTTTTAATGAGACTTTTTTGTGTGGTGGCAGTTGAGGACATATCTGTGATGCTGCACTATCATCCTTGCTTTATCTAGCTCCTGGTACCTTGTATATTAGGCCTTGGGGTTGAATAGGACTGCAGCCTGTAAAAACAGTTCAGAAACACCAGGTGGAGAACATGACGAGGCAAACCAGGGAAGACAGAGACAGGTTATTAAAATGGACAGCTGTAATAACAGCTCCTAGGGATGTGACATGCAGGCAGAGTCTGCCAAATGTGGCGTGGGCCAGGAACTAAACTTCAGAAATGAAGTAATATTAATGAGGAGCATGGCTGGAGGCAGAAAAACATTTCAGATGTACTGACTGGAAGATGAGGGAATGAAGACACNAGTGTGAGTGCCAAGAGGATAGAGCCAGGCTCTGCTGGGTGATGCCTGATGACAGGACAAGGGACAATGGGTGGAAATTGAAGCACAGGAAGTTCCATGGGAACATGAGGAAATTTTTTTTCACTGTGAGAGTGACAGAACACTGGAACAGGCTGCCATGGGCGCTTGTGGAGTCTCTCTCTCTGGAGATATTCAAGATCCTCCTGGATGTGTTCCTGTGTGTCTGGGTATAGGTGATCCTACTCTGGCAGGGGGGGTGATGATGATTTTTTGAGTCCCTAACATTCTGTGATTCTGTGATTAATGACTATATGCAGACTTGGGTTATGTACTTCACCTTGGGAAAATAGTTTCATTTCTTATTTCTCTTTTCTGCTCTCTTTGTCTGGTTTACCTACTTGAATTTCAGGGATTTGGGGCTGGGATTATGACAGAGGAAATTAGGACTTTATTGGAACTCAGGGCTTTATTGGAAGTTGTTGATGCCACCATGATATGAATAATGCATTACAGTGCTGCACCATCCTAATGACAGTTTACATGGTTTTCTTTTTTTCTGCAGGGAAGAGTTAATCACCTCTGTGGCAGGGATGGTTCTTTTCGTCCTTTACCTAAAGTTGCTCACCCAGTTTATGATAGGAGTGTGGTGTCTACCCAGAAGCTTATAGGGTTAGATGAGTGCTTCCCAAATTGAGAGGAATAAATAACTCATGGGGAGCATGTGTGTATAAATGCAAGGCAGAGCAATGCAGTTCTTCATAGGAGAAAGCAGAAGGCTCGTAAATTTCTGCCACAGGACAAGTTTTTTCCTTTGGCTGTGACTCCCAGCAGAATTCATTGCCTCCTGGGGACCATGACTGTCTTCATAAATCTTAACAAAAAGGTTTATTTCCTCTAGCCCAAGGAGAAGGTAAGAAAAAAAAAAATCAGAAATCTTTTTGCTGATCCTTTGACACAGGGCTGCTGAACAATGATGAGGACAGCAGAGCGTAATGAAGCAAAGCACCTTAACCTGCACCTGAGTGAAAAGCTGCCAGAATAACAGTTGAGGCAAAATTATCATGTTGATATGAAAAATAAAAAATAGAAGAGAATGACCAATGGAGAGTCCAACGGAGGGCTACAAGGATGCTGAAGGGACTGGAGCACTGCCGTATGAGGAAAGGATGAGACCTGGAGCTGTATAGTCTGGAGAGAATACTGAGAGGGGATTTAATAAATGTTTATAAATGTCTGAGGGCTGGGGGTCAAGGAGGAAGGGACAGGGACAGCCTCTGATCGCTTGTGCTCTGTGATAGGACAAGGGACAATGGATGTAAACTACAGCACAGGGAGTTCGACCTCAACATGAGGAAGAACTTCTTTACTGTAAGGGTCACAGAGCACTGGAACAGGCTCCCCAGGGAGGTTCTGGAGTCTCCTCTGCAGACTTTCAAGCCCTGTCTGGATGTGTTCCTGTGTGACCTGCACTAGATTGTATGGTCCTGCTCTGGCAGGGAGCTAGACGTGGAGATCTCCGGAGGTCCCTTCCACCCCCTTAGCACCCTGAGATCCTGTGATGACATGGCACCTGGGTATAGTTGGTAAGAATTCTGTGGCCCCTCTGGGGGCAGACAGGAGAGCTGCAAGTTACCTGGGGTCCAATGGATGGCCCCGGCGGTGGCTTGGGCAGCCTGACAGGCCTGTGCTCAGGCTGTGCGCTGTCCTCAGCCTTCTGGCTGCCTCCAAAGCTCTTCGCCTGGCTGAGTGCTGGGGGCTGCTGCATCTGCCCGGCAGTTTCTTCCTGCTGGTGGGTAAGTAAAATGCCTGCCTGGTCCTGGCAGGCTGGACCCCTGCTCCGGGGAGGCTTTTGATGTCTGAGGGTGTGCGTGAACGTGCCTGTCCTTCCTCATCTTAAAGCAAACAGCTCTGCAGTGTGCTTGGACTGGTGCATGAGCAGTTCAGCACTCACTCCAGCCTTTGTTTTAGGGTGGAAATATGTTGGAGAATGGTTAAGAGACAAAGGACATGGGTCCCTAGAGGCATTGTACAATCCAGGCCTTGACGTAAGTCCTGAGTATGCTGAAATGAAGTAGGCCTGAGTACGTGACAAGTACACCCTGACCTTGCGATTTGGAATAAACAACTTTTAAGGAACTGAGGCCTGGGAGAATGGAGCAGTAGCGCTACAAAGTAACTGCAAGTAGAGGAGACTATGTAACTGTAACTTTTAGGCTGGCTAATCTGTGCTAAACTTAGTTCGCATGGACAAGTATTGTACCTAATAATGAAAGTAGCAGCGCGTGATCACATGCACAGTGGTACTAATGATATATAAAGTGCTGATGCTCTTAATACTTGAGCTAACTCATATTGGGTCATCTCTTGATTTTCCCAATCCGAGGATTTGTGGGTTTTTTTCCAAATCCCACCCCTGCAGAGATAGGTCACTTGGTAGCTCTTTGGGCAGCGTCACCCACCTGCAAGCAGGGCTGGGGTTATGGATGTCCACAGAATCTGCATTGGAAGGGACCTCCAAAGGTCATCCAGTCCAACCCCCGCTGCAGTAAGCAGGGGCATGCTCAGCTAGATCAGGCTGCGTGAAGCCCATGCCGGCTGCAGAGCCAACCTTGTATGTGGCACGGTGCGGCCGTGGCGATCTGGCAGCAAACTCCCCTTGTGTTCCAGCTGCTTCTGGGTGCGGCTGAGCTTCACTCCCCACTGACGCCCAGCTGCACCTTTAATGTGGCTAATTTCACATCCTCGGGAACAGAACTAACACTCGACACGCAGCCAAGCGCCGAAAAAGGTTTATTCGACAGAGTGCAAATAGCTGCCACGGTGGTCGAGAGATGATGATGCACAGAGGGGCGGGAGCGGGGCCCAGCGGGACGGCTGCTTCGCGTTTCTCTCCGCGGCAGATTTCTGTCTCTGTCTGTCATATGCACGCCAGGGCACAATGCAGGCAGGTACAGGCAGACAGGCACGACAGGTAGGCGCAGCAGGTAGCGGCTCCTCACGGCAGGCAGGGAGGTTTGTAGGCATGGCAGGTAGCAAACCCCCCTCTCCCAGCAGACGGCTCTCAAGCAGGTCTCCAATTAGGCTTCAAGCGACCCCCAAGCAGCCTCCTAGGCTGTTCTGTTGCAGTCTCTAAGCAGGCTTTTCCAGTCTCTCCATCAGGCAGTTTTTACAGTCTCACGCCTTGCCGCCAAGCAGCTGCCGCCCGCCCTGACCGGCAGGGGAGCGCGCCCGAAGCCATCCCCAGGGCGGGTCTCGAACGCGCGCCTGTCTCCAGGCGTTTCTGCCGCCTTCGCCGCCAGGGAGTCCCCGGGGTCCTAAGTCCCACCAGAGGGTCTCCCGAGCTCGGAGTCCCGTACCTCACCCCAGAGGGCCGAGTGCTAGACTCCCGGTTAGCCCAGGTGATTTTCCCGACGCTTCTCCCACCGACGCTGAACGACAAAGATATATTTCCACTCCCTCGCAGTACGTCAGCTGGAGCTCTGCAGCCCTCTGTCCATCTGCACCAGAGCTCCCTGTGACCAGGGGTCCGGAGGGACTGCTGGAAGCAGTGCTGGCCCGAGGAGGCAGCCCAATGGCTCTCTTCCGGTGTGAGCCATCTTCCTGCTGCACAGATGAGTCGCGTTCATGGGCTTCTTCCTGGGAGTCCTCCCAGCTTGGGCTCCTGCTTGTTATGGGGACTGAGCCTGCTGGCGAGGTCTGTGTTTTCCCCCTGCATGGAGCAGCCCCCTCTTCAAGGTGGATGTCTCACTCGTGGCCTTTCAGAGTGGTGGGGCAGGGCAGGATGAGACTCACAGAATTCCTAGAATACCAAGTTGGAAAAGATCACCTAGTCCAATCCGAACTGAGTGTGAGGTGGTACCTGACCTCTCTGTACAGCCTTGGGAGCTGTCCTGCTGGCAAGCTGCTTGATGTGAGCTTCCCACAAGTGAGGTTCAGGTTCAAGTGCTTGAGCCTACACAAAGGCATCTGAGACAGACAAGGAAGAGACTGATGTGCTGTTCTGTAACTCCATGGCTGGCAAGCTGCCCTGGTGCCACTCAGCAAGACAGCCTGGGCAGCTGTAGCTGCTGCTGAAGGTCTCTTTATAAAGAGGCACAAAGCCTCTTCCTCTGGTCATGCCCTGCCCTGGACACCTCAGTGCCACAGCACTGTCACAGATTTGTCAGCCCTGGCTTCGGTCCCATCTGCAGGCCCCATCCTGCCCAGTGGACTGGCAGCTCAGTGGCAGCTGCTGGTGAGTGCAGGAGTTTGAAAGAACAGACCACATAGATACTGTCTTCAGCTAGCATATTGGGAGAGATTTGATACTGCAAGTCGATTTTTGCTGTTTGCAAAAGGTATTTCTGATTTAACCAAATTAGTCTGCCAACAGTTCAGTTTTGGGCACCTCATTACAAGAGGATGTTGAGGTGCTGGAGCGAGTGCAGAGGAGGGCAATGAAAATGGGGAAGGGCCTGGAGAATAAATCTTATGAGGAGTGACTGAAGGAGATGAGGCTGCTTAGTTTGAAAAAGAGGAGGCTGAGGGGAGACCTCATTGCTGTCTACAGCTACCTGAAAGAATGTTGTGGATAGGTTGGTGCTGGTCTCTTCTCACAGCTAAGTAGTGACAGAACAAGAGGGAATGGCCTCAAGCTGTGACTGGGTGGGTTTAAACTGGACATCAGGAAAAATGTTTTCCCAGCAAGAGTGGTCAGGCATTGGCACGGGCTGCCCAGGGAGGTGTTTGAGTCACCAACTCTGGATGTGTTTAAAAGTCATTTGGATGTGGTGCTTGGAGATATGGTTTAGGTTGCACCTTGTAGAGCGGGGATATGGGTTGGACTTGATGATCCTGAGGGTCTTTTTCCAACCTGAATGTTTCTGTGATTCTGTGAACAGTGTAACTTTTCCTTTCTTATTCATATGCTTTTTTACTGCTGCCAAATGACAGAAGTCTTTGGCAGCTGTGACTAAAACGGGCTGGTATTTTCCCTTTGAGAAAGAGAAGAACTGCAGGCAAGGGAAACCTGCCTGATAACACTGCACAGGCATAGCTTCTGTGAGTGCTCTGCGAAACTCAGTCTTGCTCATTACAATCCACCCAGCGTCTTTACTATTAGGTGTAGGGATGCTACAAGGAAATCTAAAGGGCTCTTGGAATTCAATCTGGCAAAAGATGTAAAAAATGACAAGAAGGTTGTTCAAGTATGTTAGCAGGAAAAGGATGTCCATTGCCCCTCCTACTATCACTAGGTATCACTGGAAAGATCCTGGCTCCATTCTTCCTGACACCCACCCTTTTTTAGACATTGATCAGATCCCCTCTCAGCCTCCTCTTCTCCAGACTAAATGGCCCCAAGTCTCTCAGCCTTTCCTCATAAGAGAAATGCTCTAGTCCCTTCATCATCCTCGTAGCTTTCTGTTGAGCTCTTACCAGTAGTTCGCTGTTTCTGTTGAACTGGGAAGCCCAGAACTGGACACAATATTCCAGATGTGGTCTAACTAGGGGGAGTAGACCCTCCCTCAACTCACTGGCCACACTCTTCTTAATGCATCCGAGTATGCTATTTGCCTTCTTGGCCACCAGGGCACATTGCCATCCCATGGATAACTTATTATCAACCAGGACTCCAAGCTCCTTCTCTGTGCAGCGGAGGTACTGGTGCAGGAGGTTATTCTTCCCCAGGTGCAGGACTCTACACTTGGCCTTGTTGAACTTCACTAGAAGATTTGCAAAACTTTGCATGGTTGAATGCACTTCCCTCATGAAACAACCAAAGGTGACCTGAACTAGAAAAATATTCAGCTTTATCCTCTTTTATAAAGGCATTATGTGGCTTTCCTCCACCCTTTCCCTTTCATCATTGACATGAAAAACATATCCAATGCTTTCCAAAAGAGGAGAGCACAGGCACATTTCCCCATCTGTGGTTAAATTAAGTGTTGTAAGGAATGCTAATCTAGGGAGAGGCCAGATGATAACATTGTTCCTAACAAACTCTTCCCTGAAGGCATAAGATAGAGCAACTGTGGCTGTTGTAATTGTAGGTAAGGTTTCTCTGTTTCATCATAATATACTGCCAAGGCTCTCACTGCCTCTGGACAAAATCCTGACCTTTGGAAGCATTCTTAAAAAGCAGTGCAGAGCCACAAAGATGCTGAATGCAGTAGAACATGTCCCTGCTGAGGAAGGGCTGAGGGAGCTGGAGCTCTTTAACTTGGAGCAAAGGAGCCTGAGGGGTGACCTCATTCATGTTTATAAAGATATGAAGGGCAGTGTCAGGAGGACAGAGCCAGGCTCTGCTCAGCAATGTCCAATGATAGGACAAAGAGCAATGGGTGCAAGCTGGAGCAGAGGAGGTTCCACATGAACATAAGGAAAAACTTTTTCCCTGTGAGAGTGCCAGAGCCTGGAGCAGGCTGCCCAGAGAGGTTGTGGAGTCTCCTCCTCTGGAGACATTCCAAACCCACCTGGATGTGTTCCTACACGAACTACCCTCAGGGACCCTGCTCTGGCAGGGAGGTTGGACTGGGTGATCTTCTGAAATCCCTTCCAACCCTGAACATTCTGTGGTTCTCTGGTTTAGCTCCAGCATTTTCTATCTCTCCCATTTGCCAAGAGGATTAATGATATGGGTGTCCCTGTCAGGAGTAATGCTTAAGCCACGCATCTGCTGTGGGAACAGTAAAACACTTGGTGGATGTTCCAAAGTGCAGTGGCTCTGATCAGGGTTGCACCATTCACTCTGAGTGGGGAAGAGACTGGAAAAGGTGTTGCAAGTTGCAACTGATAGGTCATCTAGACATTGACTACATAGGGATGGATCAAGGCCATGATAATTCTTTCCATACTCATTTCAAAACAACAGAGTATTTCAACCAGTTGATGTTTACTCTGTTGTGATTTTGATGGGAAAACAGTGGGGAAAAATTACTTCCTGGCATAAGGCTTCCTGAGGTGTGCCAGTCACTTACAGGCTGTGGGAGTAATTGGCCTCTACTGTGGTTAAGCACAAGTGGAAATGAATCAGGTAACAATGAGTGCTTTCATGTGACTTATTGAGGTGTTAGCGTCAATTGCTCATTGCAAGCCATGCATTTGTAATCTGGAAAGACCCCATGGACGTTTCACTACATTCTTTACTAATTGCAGTAAAGGACTTGTTTGAATTGCTTTGGTTTACTGTGGTCTCACCGGGTGGCTGTAAACACATCTTTGTAGGGTATCATTATCTGTGCTAGAAATAATAACTAGGACACAGAGCTGTTGGAGAGAGTCCACAGGAGGGCCACATAGATGATCCAAGGGCTGGAGCACCTCTGCTATGAGGATAGGCTGAGGGAGCTGGGGGTGTTCAGCCTGGAGAAGAGAGGACTGCAGTGGACCTTAGAGTTGACTTCCAGTACCTGAAGGGAGCCTTCAGAAAGGCTGGAGAGGGACTTTTCATGAGGGTGTCTAAAGACAGGATAAGGGGGAATGGTTTGAAGCTGAGAGAGAGAATGTTTCCACTGGATCTTAGGAAGAGGTTTTCCAGTATGAGAGTGGTGAGACTCTGGAATAAGCTTCCCAGGGAGGTTGTGGATGCCTTCTTCCTGGAGGTTGGATGAGGCCTTGAGCAGCTAAGTCTAGTTGAGAGGTGTCCCTGCCCATGGCAGGGAGGTTGGAGGAGATGATTTCTGAGGTTCCTTCCAACCTAAGATATTCTGTGATTCTGTGAAATAGAGTGGACACTGTTACCTGTAAAATCACAGAATCACAGACCATTAGAGGTTGTAAAGGACATCCAGAGGTCATTGAGTCCAACCCCCCTTAGGGTAATTGGCACAGGAATGCCTCTAGGCAGATTTTGAAAGTCTCCAGAAAAGGAGACTCCACAACCTCTCTGGGAAGCCTGCTCCAGTGCTCTGTCACCCTCACTGTAATGAAGTTTTTTCTCATGTTGAGCTGAAATCTTCTATGTTCCAGTTTGTATCCATTGTTCCTTGTTTTATTACTGCAGACCACCAAAAAGAAATTGACTTCTTCCATTGACACCCACCCCTCAGATATTTGTAGACATTGATGAGATCCCCTCTCAGTCTTCTCAAGACTAAACTGCCCCAGGTCTCTCAGTCTCTCTTCATAGGGGAGATGCTCAAGTCAAGATGCTCAAAATCATCATCACAGGCTAGATGCTACTCGTAACTGTCTTCATTCTAACTAGGGAACAGAATAAACAGAAGTGCTTTGGTGATTGTGTGATTACCAGGATTAGTGAACTTCAGGGTGTCTATCTTGTTACAACCATATGGGGAATTAATTCTGAGCCTCATTGCCATGGCTAAATCTGCATTAATTGTACAATCCAGCAGCATAAAGCTTGATGAAGAACTTCTGAGTGTTAAAATTTAATCAAAATCTTGGGTAGCATCTTGGTAATTGCATCATCTTGCTGATTTTGTCAGTGTTAAACTGAAAATACAGGAAGACTGCATCACTAGTAACCATGGGTATTAGTCTAGAAGTACACATCTCTTTCAGGCAGCAGCAAACCTCTTCAGATCCTTAACTGGCATAAATCATGAAGATCACTTTGGGTTGGATGCATCTTCTATTTAAAAGGAGAAAAAACCAAAAAACAAACCACAACGTTCAAGAGGCAGAATTGCTGGAGACTGGAGAAATAAAAAGTAAGATTTGACTGCAGTAGTGTCAGTGTAACTGTTGATAATTGCTTGGGTTACTCTAGAGGGATTAATAAAACACTAGCTAGGAAGCAGCTTCCTAAATACAAGAGAAATGTTACCAGCTTAAATGAGTACAGGATGCTGTTTGGTTTTGGTTTGGGGTTTTTTTTTTTTTTTTTTTTTTAAAAAAAGATTTTTTTTCTTTTTTTTTTTTTTACAAGCAGATTAGTTTTCACTTTGTTCTGTGCTTTGTCTTTGAACCAGAGGCAAGTCAGCACTGGCCCATCAACCTGCAGGAGAAACTTAATCAGAACTGCTTCCCAACTATGATGCAAACGAATTGGCAAGATAAAACAACAAATAAGGTTCTACAAAGCTTGTGCAATTGGTAGTCCTTGGAGCAATTTGCGTAACCACTCGGTTTCGTGTCTGTTGGTGAAGGGCGTCAAGCTTTTGCAATTTTTTTTTGGTTGGGTGGGCTTCTAATAGTCCAAAATGAAACTTTCAAAAGAGGTGCAAATGCATCTGGAAGTGATTCTTAAACATGGTGGAAGTGTTTAAATTGATAAAGAATCATAGAATTGTAGAATCATAGAATGGTTTGGATTGGAAGTGACCTCCAAAGGTCATCTAGTCCAACCTCCCCTGCATTCAGTAGGGACATCCTCCACTAGAACAGGTTGCTTGGAGCCCTATGAAGCCTGACCTTGAATGCTGGGGAGGGACTCTATACAAGGTCTTGTAATGACAGGACAAGGGGCAATGGGTTTAAACTGGCAGAGGGGAAATTCAGACTGGATGTTAGAAGGAAGTTCTTTACAGTGAGGGTGGTGAGGCACTGGAACAGGTTGCCCAGGGAGGTTGTGGCTGCTCCCTCCCTGGAGGGGTTCAAGGCCAGATTGGATGAGGCCTTGAGTAACCTGTGCTAGTGGGAGGTGTCCCTGCCTATGGCAGGGGGTTGGAACTAGATGATCCTTGAGGTCTCCTTCCAACCTTACCATTCTATGATTCTCTGATTCTATGAATATCTCCAGGGATGGGTCCTCAGTTACCTCCCTAGGCAACCTGTTCCAGTAGAGTAGATTTATCCCTGCAGGACAGTCCTTCCTGGATGGCCTCGTTTATTCTGGGAGAGCATCCATTGAATCTCAAAACCTTGTGGTGTAGGCTGAGACTGGGGCCTCACTTTTCCCTGAGTTTGTGCATGCTGGATGCTCTTCAGAGGAGGACTCCAAAGCTGACAACTGATGTTCTGTGAAAATCCTAGAGCAAAATGGACTTAATGATGTGTGGGAAGCTGCACCCAAAAGTACCATATAACCTTGGGTATCAGTGGAACAATGTAATTATTGGGAAAAGGGAGGACTTTGCGGGTAAAAGGAGGGTGAAGAGCTTTAGCTATAATCAGTGATTTCTCCTGTGGTGTGTTGCTGAGTCTGCTGGGAGAGTGGTAGAAATGTCTCTGTAGGCCAATGAATGTTGTATGTAGACCTTCAAAACTCTATGCTGCCCACTCTGCCACAGGAGAAGGTGGGAGCTGGAAGTGAAACCATAGAATTATAGAATCACAGAGTGCTAGGAGTTGGCAGGGACCTCCAGAGACCATCAAGCCCAACCTTTTTGCAAAGCAGGACCTGCAAAGAGGGGAGGCCACACAGGAAAATCATGGGAACTTCCCTAATTTAGCTCTGTAGCATCACAGTTGTGACTTTCTAAGTATTTAAGCATTTTTTTTCTTGTCTAGAAGCAAAAATAAATGAAAAAAAAAAAGCCCATTGGAAGGCTGTAATATCGATTTCAACAAATTAATCTGAAGCAATATTTTGAAGTAAGATAATTAGTTGGAGGGTTTAGTCACTTGAAAAGGGCCTAACCCAAACATTGTAGAAATGGGAGTGTGGAATAATTGTCTCTACTCCTGTGATGCTGCTGATTCACTACATGATCTAAGAGTTCCTTTTGTATAAATGTTAATTAATCTTCCTTAGATTTTTTTTTTCCCCCAGCTCTTGGTAACAAGGCAACACAAAGTCATTAAACAGAAAATGAAGAATATGTGGCCCAGTAATGGCAATGTGCAAAATGTATGAATAGACCTGGTTTGGGTTTTTTAAAGCACAAATCCAATTGACTCAACTTTAATAGAATTCTGATACCTCCTACAGGTTCTTCTCAAATTGTTAGTATGCACATTAAAGATGTAACATTTCATAGTTGAATTATCATTTTAATGGTAAACCTTTAATAACTGCCTTGGGAAGCTTTAACTAGAAAGAGATGGGATGTATAGGATCAAGTTTCTGATTCTGCTGGGGATGTATTATCCTACAAAAAAAAAAACCCAAGTGAAAATAACAACTGGTAGATAGTAGGAAAGAGTTCCTTTTTGTGGGATTTTAGGATGTTTTAGTTGACCAAAGCTACATTTTCTAGCACTCTCATAAGATGGTTCTCCTGTGCAGACAGCGTCCTGCAGCTCTCTACAGCTAAAGCTTTGAAGTCACTGCTATAATCGGCTTATGCACACCAGCAACACAGAATCATAGAATGATTTGGGTTGGAAGGGAGCACCAAAGCTCATCTCGTGCAACTTCCCTGCAGTGAGTAGGGACATCCTCCGTTACATCAGGTTGCCCAAAGCCGTTTCAAGCCTCACCCTGAATAACTCCAGGGATGAGGCCTCAACTACCTTCCTGGGCAACACATTGCAGTGTTCCACCACCTTCACAACTTGTTGTAACATACAATTCAAATCTCCTCTTCTCTAACTTCAAAGCATTGCCTCTCATCCTATCACTGCAGGCCTTTGTAAACAGTCCCTCTGCACCCTTCTTGTAGGTCACTATTAGGTCGCCCCGGAGCCTTCTCTTCTCCAGGCTGAACAACCCCAGCTCCCTCAGCCTGTCCTCTTAGGAGAGGTGCTCCAGCCCCCTGATTGTGGCCTTCCTCTGAACCTGTCACACCAGGTCCATGTCCTTCTTGTGTTGAAGGCACAAGATCTGGATGCAGTACTCCAGGTGAGGTCTTAGCAGAGCAGAGTGGCAGAATCTCCTCTCTCCATCTGCTGGCCAAACTTCTGATGCACCCCATGACACCACTGGCCTTTTTGGTTTCAAGTGCACATTTCTGGCTCATGTCCAGCTTCTCATCCACCAGAACTCTGAAGTCATTTACTGCAGGGCTGCTTTCTATCACCTCAACCCCCAGACTGTACCATCTATGCATAAATACACAGGAGCATTTTCATTCACTGGTGTTTTGTAGTTCTCTTTGGCAGCTTTTGTGGCCTGCTTTTTTTTTTTTTTTTTCCCTTAAAATGTTTTTTGATGTCAATATTTTTTTATCTGTTCTTTCATCTGTAAGGTGTAATATTTGGTTTATATATATATTTATATATCACA